>WAAB01023064.1:83280-177721 GCA_013389865.1 Piaya cayana
TGCTGTAAGATACAGCCATAGATCTGCTGTGAGCATCTGTTCCTGTTTTACCTTTGGAAACTTTGAAGCTTGAAGAAACGAAGGCGCACACAGCCACAGTTTTACCTGCCCAAGTCCTCAGAGGGAGTGGTTGGTTGGGATCAAAGATTATAGTCTTGTACTGAGGCAAGGGACACTTGGTAAGAGTATCAGTGTAACATAAGTCAGGGACTGAAGTACAGCTGCCAGACTGGCCACTCAAAACTCTTGGCAGCTATAGACTGTATTTAACAAGCTTCACACTTTAAGAAAAGAAAAAAATAGGTTTTTCAAAATGTGCTAATAAATTCCTGCTCATTATTTCAATCATAATCAAAAGTCAGTAAGACCCAGAAAGGGAGAGCGAGCACGACGAGAGCATGCTTGAGCCCACTTGCCCTGCACAAATGGAAAACTGTCATACTGAATTTGAATGAAACTGAGGGCACAAGCAGAAAGAATGTATAAATATGTGGTCACTACTACAGTTCAGCTGAATGACAGGAACGGGCAGTAAGTCTGCCTCCCTTGACTTACAAATACATTAATTACTTTCAAAATGGCATGAAAGCTTGTGAATTATTTAAGGCAGCTTTGAAAAGTATTTGTAAAGCTGCATGAATCCAGTGCCAGGAGTCGTCAGCCAGATCTCAATGCATATGGTCTCTTAGAAATTAAAACCATAAATCATTATCGTAATAAACCTTTGCTTGGAGTGATTTGTTCAGGGTGTATGAGAAGGTAATCTGTAATCTGGTACTGAAATCAAAGCTATAAATTACCTTCGCAGAATTTTTGTACCTTTCTCCAGCAGAGTCAGCTGTTTTGAAACCTGATTTCTATAAATCAAATTCAATTTCTAACTGAACCAACCACTTTGAAAGCAATCTGAAGTCAACAAGCTTTTGACAGTTCAGCAGATGAGAGATCATCTGGGAGAATAATAGCTGAATATAAGGTTTAATTACCTATTGAAAGAGATCTGGATCAGAGAGGAAATTAAGGCAATCACTTCTGCAGTACTTCTGAAAGGAAAGGCCACCTCATTTCTGTCATATACATATAGTGGGAGGGGAGCTTATCTTCACAAACCTTGTCCCCTTCATGGCAGTGGCAAACTTCTCTGCATTCTTTCAAATTGGTGCCTGTGCTTTCAAACTGAAACAGGGTCGAGTATCTCCAAAACCTCACGGGATCTTTGAAACCATTTTGTTCATAAAGGCCAAGTTAAAACTCTGTTCTGTACATTTCTAGATTTGTGTCTTTGGAAATCCAAATCTAGAATTTTGGTTTTTAATCTGCTATGGGAAATGCTTAATGTAAGAGTATTTGACTTTGGAAAACCCATATTGACGATGACTAGAAATGCATGGCTATGAAAAAGCCACTTGTAGGTGACAAAATATTTGAGTTACATAAGAGCTTGTTAATAACTCATAATTCTTCCTAATGCATTTCAGATACTTGCTTTGAACTTTTTGGTTTTTTTGCTTTTGCTTCTCTGTGCAAGTACGGTTCTTCCCCTGTGCAATGAAAACATAACAGTCATCCTCTTTCTTATCTGTATGTTCACATACAGACAATTCTGGATCTTTGTGCAGCAGCAAATCTGTTCTGCATCACTTGGATATCTGATCTCTCCGCCTGTTTTTTTCAGAACAGATATTCTATCATAAATGTGTCAGTTCACAAGGGATGGTTTTGATGATGGTTCTCACTGGACCAAGTAGTGATGTCTATCAGCAGTTTCAATTATGCTTTCCTGTTTATCCTATCTGAGACAGGCATCCTCTTTTAGAGCAAATGTACTCTGTAGTCCTCTCCTAATGTATTTGTATTGAGTCTTCAACAGAAGCACTGAAAGATTTTGTTTGCTGGCAACTTCAACAGCTCCAAGTTCTCATTTGGTCTTGTAATGAGTCTTCCAGCTTCAGAGGAGTAAGATTTAGAGTACTCTTCTAATACAAGTGATAGTAACAACCAATCGAATGGATTGAAATGAAACTTAGTCTCTTGAGGAACTGGATAACAATAGCAGAACTTGATCCCATGGTTAGGCCTGTTTGATAAATAAAACAGGACCACAGCAGAGGTTTGGCTGGCTCTGTCATCTGCACTGTTTGTTTGCTAGCATGCTGCCTGGCCTGTGCCAACTCTCCCAGGCAGTGACTGGACATGTCTGAGGGATATCATAGCCCAGGGGCTGTTTCCAGTACACAGTATGGAAAAGTTAATCCTATTTTGGTAGGCAGGAGTGTTTATCCATATGAATGACTATACAATGCTACTTCCAACACAGTAAGTCCCTGTTCCATTTTATTTAGCTGTTAGAAGTAGCCAGTTACTCAAACAGATCTTCCAGTCCTGCCTGTCCTGAACAATTACCACATACTGCTTTTCAGCTGCCAAAGGTTGTCCTTGCACAATTGTTAGACTTTCCTGGAGTCTGTGGGAACACCCAGATCTCACTCACCTTTCTGCTCCTCTGCAGCAGACTACACAAAGGTAATGAATCAAGCAGAAGAACAATTAATACCTACAGAAAATAACACAAATCCCTTCTGTGTTATTCAGGTCCTCTCTCAGACTTCCTGTACTAGCAGCATTGGCTACAAAAGGCTGGAGCTCTCTCATACTATACAGTCAATACTAGCACATACTCAGCACTCATGCTCTACCTCTGTAAACTGGCTTTGTAATTCTTATCTCTGAAATACACGGTATTTTTCATTGAAGAATGCTTCTCATTGTGTAGCAGAACACTCTTATTAGTGTCTCAAGCTCTGAAGAAGAATAACAAGGCATTCTTGGTGGAGATTCAAGCCTGAGGTTCACTTCTGCCTGCGCTTTGTTAGAATCAAGAGTCCATCAGTTTGCAGTGCAAATGCCACCTGTGTTTTAAATACATAGCCTTATTTAGAAGTCTCAGTGATATTTACATAGTTCCAGTTCACAGCACTCACTGGACATCAGTTGTGTTTCATGACAGTTTTATTACCCTACCTGTGGAAAACCTTAGCCTCTTAGACACCAAATACAATACAGCTCATTGTATCCTGTGAGACAGAACCCTATTTTTTTACTGGATTAAAAATGACTGTGATGGAACCGGGTTTCCAATACAATATTTCTAATGAAGATTGGGACTTAATTCAATTCATATTTTTGATGCCTAAAATAGTGCAGGGATGGATTAACTAAATTGTTCATTTTAAACAATGTGCTGTAGTCAAGCAGTCACTAAGGAGAATGCTTGAGACAGAAAAGTCTTCTGTATGGTTCTGAGCTATCCAGAGCAGAAAAAAAAGTTTGAAATCTTTGCTTCATTTAAGTCACACTGCTTACAGCAAGGCAAGAATTTTACCTAAAGAATGAAAGCAAAGTAAGAGGCAAAATAAAATGGGAAAGTAGTGTTTTGCAAACGAGTCAGGCAGCATGCAATTGCCCAAAGCTGAACTCTGTATACAGAGTCATTGTTTCATGACCCAAACATGAAATAGGAAAAGCATTCACTTTCCCATTGGTCACCACACTTCTGAAACGATGGAATTTTCCATCATTTCATAACCTACAGTGCTGTGATTTCTCCTTCTGATTAGGAATTGCAGCCAACTGATAATGGAAGGAAATCTGCCAGACCATATGGTGGAAAATTCCAAGGAATATTACTACAGCTAGGCTAAAAAATACCTCGGTTATATAGATTTGACAAGAGAATGTTTATATCATAAAAGTGTAGTGTAACAGTTAAGTGGGTGATGATGCAGGCAATTCAGCATGTTATAGCACCACTGGCAAACAGAAATTCTAAGAAATAATTAATCTGAAGCATAACTGGGCTAGTGACTGGCTAGCACCACCTCACTGGAACTTACTCAGCTGTCTTTCCTGATGCATGGTCTGCTCAGCTTAGTTTCTTCTTTCCATATGACCATGTCTACCGAGTTCCTTTTCCATCATCCAATTTCCAGACCATATGTCCCTCTCAGCACAGACACTGGCCCCTACAATCTGTTCCTGGCTGTTACCTGCCTGGGCTATATATGTTTTGTATATTTAGGATAGAGGCATATGAACAGCAGACAACTGATAGCAGCAGTGAAGGCCAATCTTTCACTCTGTGTCTACACTTCCATCACCTCATTGTTCCTTCTACTTGTTCATAATGGACGTTGTCATGCAGCATTTAGTGAACTTCTTCAGTTAAGGCTGACACAGTGTAATCTCTTCTTGGCAGGCTTCTATTGGTGCCCTTTCCCCCATTTTTCAGATCACAGTCTTGAATACTCCGTGCCACTTCCTTCTTGTACTTTCTATCCAAGTACAGCACTTTGAAATTTCCTGCTCACAAGTCTCATACTGAGATCATTCCTCAGAAATTGCCTTCATGACTGCAGTACAAAATGTACCTACATATGCAAGCATGCTATAAACAGAATTTAGTTACAGATAATTTTGTCTCTTTTTAAGGTTTTCGTTCATGTTTGATTCTGTAAGGTATTTCCATATGGCACAAGCTGTCTTATTCTTGCCACCTCCTCCTGCTGTCTCCAATCTTCAACAACAAATAAGGAATTGTGCCTGTGGAACTCATGTCATTTCTTTCATTCCTTCTGATCTTCCTTCTGGCCTTTTGCAGGTGCCTTCTTTCTGAGTGAGAGTATTGAACGTAACATTCAGTTATTTTCCTCCCATGCATTTCAGTGAGTTGTGCTGAACTGAATCCAAGTTTCACAGGTCTAGGGCCCATACACAATCTGAAAGATCCTGCTGATGTCTCTGGAGCTCAGTCCTGTGCTTTGGGGCTCAATCCATTCAAGGATGATGAATACCCAAGGTGCACACATTAAGTAATTGCCTTCTGCTACAGGGAAACCTTAGAGCAAGGCACAGCAGCAGTGCACCTGCTGCTTTATACTTGAAATCATTTAAGTGATGAGAGTCTCACAGCCATTCAGGAGTTGAGGATGCCGCTTCTTTGTCTATATCAGGTACAAGCAACGTGGAGGTGAGAGCTGTGCATTTCCCACACCAAACTGATGTTTAGTTAGGATCCTCATTGCTTTCAAGTTTCTCTGAGGTCAGTGGAACCATGGTGGTTTTAGACAAAGGACCTAAGACTGATTGAACAAACAAAACTGAACCAAAGACAACCTTCTCCAGAGGAGGTAGAGGGAAGAGGGAAATGCTGATCTCTTATCCATGGTATCCAGTGATAGAACATATGGGAATGGTTCGAAGCTGCACCAAGGGAGGTTTAAACAGGAAATCAGGAAGCCTTGCAGTTGACCACCACAGTAGGCTTCCTAGAGATATGGTTGATGGCCCGAGCTTGTCAGTGTTTAAAAAGCATTTGGACAAAACCCTTAATAACATGCTTTAACTTTTGATTCATCTGTAAACTGCTCAGGCAGTTGGACTAAATTATTTCTGTAAGTCCCTTCCAACTGAAATGTTCTGTTCTGTTCTGTCCTGTTCCTGTTCCTATTCCTATTCCTATTTGTATCCCATTCCATTCCATCCCATCCCATCCCATCCCATCCTATCCTGTCCTGTCCTGTCCTGTCCCATCCCATGCCATCCCATCCCATCCCATCCCATCCCATCCCATCCATTTTTATAAGCCAAAAAATAACTCTCAGCAATAAGGGAAGAAAACAGCATGGTGTAAGCCTAATACCCTAAATCCACCATGCAAACTATTAACATTTTTTTCCTCCATTTGTTTCTATGTAGACACTGAAAAAAATCCAGAACAAATGCTCTGTTTTGGACTCCTGCATTGTGAAGGTATTATGATTCACTTCACTGCATCAGTTTGCACAACAAAGCCCTCGGGGACTACATATGGGAGGTGAGGCTTTTGAATGGTTTAAAAATACTCCTCAGATATTCAAGAGAATAGGCAAATATGTATTGAGAAAGATTTGTAAAGTGAAGACCTGAAGTAATTCTACCTTGGAGCCTTACTGGTCTCATCCTTAACCAGCGCCAAAGTATTTCTCATACATAAATGCACATATGTAATATAAATGCATATATATTTGTATATATGTATGCAGCCATGACTAGAAGATTGACCTTGTCCCCTGGCACCAGAACTGGGTTCACTGCTAATATTCTGTTTATTGTTTCTCTAATAAGTTCTGCTGTAACTTTCTAAAAGGATCATATTAAGCTGAAACAGTTGGTACTGCTCCTCTTCTTTATAGTGTCCTTTTTCTTGTAGTACTTGTTAATGGAAACATTTAACATGCACATGGTTATTACTATAAGGTTCCTGTTTGGGCACATTGATCTTTGAGACTTTTTTTTTTCCTCAGAACCATAGCACTGAAACATTTATCTTTTTGTTTGTTTGTTTGTTTGTTTACCACAGAAACAGAAGTACACATAGATACAAATTCTATGTGCAGAAATTTAAGTTTAAGGAAATAAAGAAGACACCTATTAATCTGGATAAAGCCTGAAATTCTATTCTGGATAACAAAATTGAGTTGTAAAGTAACATTAGTATATCTGGTACTTACCAAAATAAGTCCCGAGATTAATGAGGAAGTGCCCGTCAGGGCAACATAGAACTTGGGGGTTAATGTGTTCAAAAACATACTCACTGAAAAAGAAAAGAGAGGAAGCCATGAGTACAAGAGCAGGACATGTTGTCCATGTGTCCCCTTCCTCCTCCCAACTTCTTTCTGACTTCAGATAAGCTATTACCTTAATGCTGATAAAAACCATAGTTTAAAGAACATTCTTAACATGATAAAGCAGAGCATTAGACTGCCACATGCAAAATTTAGTTTTCACAACAAAGTCAATCACCGGGCACGCACGTTTGGATCTTTCCTATTCCAGTCAGCACTCCACTGACATCAGGTTCAGGACTCTCCATGATATACAGAAGGCACTCTATTAATCTGCCTTAGCTACTACATTGCAGTTAGAAATTCTAGGGGTTGATCTCAATGTCCTGCATTCAACATTGTATCAATGTTCTGCATGATCTTGGTGAAACTATATGGGCAAAAAGTTTGCCAAAATTAAAAGCCTTTTACTCCTTATCACCTTGGCTTCTTGCTTTTAAAAGGGGAGACAATAGCACTTCCCTAACTCATTCCACTGCATTAAAGTTGGTGAACCACTCAATATGACAACAGTGCATAAATGCATTAAATGGATTTTAAAAAGACCTAACTGACTTTCTGGTAATTAGGGCTGAATGTCATGATAGCTGTCCAGATTATCTGGAATCTAGGGCAGAAGCAATGCCTGACAAACTGCAAGGAATGACAATTCCATCTGTATGGGCTTCTGGAAATTCAACAGGCTTTTCTAGTTCTATCACATTTTGGAAGCTGCTAAGAGAACCACCAAGAAGTCCTTCTTAGACACCATACACCCCTCCCTACCCCTACCCATCCCCCCAAAATCCCTATGGCTTTATGAAGTAATGTCTTTATAACTTTTGGACCACTTTACAGAAGCTACCAGAGAGAACTGGAGCTCCACCACTGAAGTCTAGATGTTTAAAAGGTATCTCTGAACTTCCCACAACCTGCATCTTCCACAAATGAAAATATTCTCTATTAAAAAACACATGGAAGGTTAGAATATCTTTATGTTCATCTTCTTCATCAGTGATATAGATAGCGAGATTGAGTGCACCCTCAGCAAGTTTGGTAATGACACCGAGCTGAGGGGTGCACTTGCCACACTGGAAGGGCAGATGGCATCCAGAGGGTTCTGGACAGTCTGGAGAAGTGGGGCTGGGAGAACCTCGTGAGGCTCAAGAGGGCCAAGTGCAAGGTCCTACACCTAGGGCAATCCCCTACTTCAATACAGGATAGGGGATGTTGTGATTGAGAGCTGCCCTGCGGAGAAGGACCTGGGGTACGGGTTGACGAGAAACTGGACAGCATTATGTGTTCTCAGCCCAGAAGGCCAACTGTATCCTGGGCTGCATCAAAAGAAGTGTGGCCAGCAGGTCAAGGGAAGTGATTCTGCCCCTCTGATCCTCTCTTGTGAGACCTGATCTGGAGTACTGTGTCCAGTTCTGGAATCCTAAACATAAGAAGGACATGGAGCTGTTGGAACAGGTCCAAAGGAGGGCTGTAAAGATGATTTGAAGGCTAGAGCACCTTCCATACCAGGACAGAGTGAGACAGTTGAGGTTGTTCAGCCTGGAGAAGAGTAGGCTCTAAGGAGACCTTATAGCAACCTCCTGGTACCTGAAGGGCCTACATGAAAGCTGCAGAGGGGCTTTGTTTACAAAGGTTTGTAGTGATAAGACCAAGGGGAATGGATATAAACTGGAGAGGGGCAGAGTTAGACTGGACATGAGGAGGAATTCCTTCACTATGACAGTGGTGAGGCACTGGCACAGGTTAGCCAGGGCAGCTGTGGCTGCTCCATCCCTGGAGGTGTTCAAGGCCAGGTTGGATAAGACCTAAGTCAGTCTGATCTGGTAGGGGGGTTGGAGCTAGATGATCTTTAAGGTCCCTTCCAATCCAAATTATTCTATGATTCTATTAATATCATCTGTTAAAAAAAACTACTGGTCTCATCCTTAACCAGTGACAAAGTATTTCTCATACATGTATACATATGTGTAACATACAAGCATGTATATTTGCATATATACATGCAGCCATGACTAAAAGAAGGAACTGACAATAGTTACAAGGTATATTTAAAAGGTTTGTAGCAGACTACCAAGCAGTCATTAAAAAACACTGATAAAAAACCTGGATACATAGGTGGGAGGCCCTCAGTTATTCTGTTCCCTTTAGAAATGACACTGAAATTAAATAGTATGGAGCCAAAGAAATGAAGAAAAGCAACAACAGCAGGATACAAATTATCAAATATATGACTAATTTTCCATGACCAGTAAAACAGAAAATTGTTTTCCAGAAATGCGTCACTAAAAGAGATTGAAACCTTGCAATTCAGCTGCTTTATTTGTGTTTTGGCTGCATATCTTCTGGGCTTTTTTTCTGAGAAAGCCATAAACTGTTAAAATGGAAGTGTCATTTTCTGCTCCACTGGAGTGGCATTAAGCACCAAGCTGATATAGTAAAGACCTGGATTGGTGGTTTTTAATTCCATTGTAATTTTTCTTTCACAAATTAGTTTGGTGTCAGATTCTCAGCTAGTATAAATCACCATAACACCCCCAATTTTACTCTGTGCAACACAACTACACTGATTTATGCCATCTCTAGCTCAGTAGTGGAGATTATCACACATCTATCTTCTTTTTTTTTTTCCCCTGTTCCCTCCCTCCCTTCCTTCCTTCCTTCCTTCCTTCCTAAAGAAAAAAAAAGTCTTTCTTTGACTTTGAAATAGTGGTCCCTGCTTTCTCCAGGTCCAGGAAGAGGAATGAAGAGACTGAAATAGCTTTGGCTTCTACAAACCACCTAATAGTCCTTTACAAGAAACATTCCTTACTCTGGAACGCAAATGTAAGCCAGAGACAAAATCAAACTGTGTCACTGGGGACATTGCAGACTGTCAGTGAAATTACTTCCTGTGCTTATGTCAGGATGTTCCTGAGATAATGTGCTGTGATGGGATAGAGATGTCTGTCTCCTGTGTAGCACAGTACTGCAGCAGTGCCAACAATAACATGAAAACCCAGGCAGCAGGAGACTTTACAGAGGTGCTTGCTCTTATGCTCCTCAACCATAGCTTCACAGCTCACAGAATGCTGGAATTTTTCCAATTAACTGAAAAAGTTTTCCCATTTTCCTGGAGGAAATTAGATTCCTAAAGTTGTGAAGCTATTTAAGTCTCCTATGTTTTAGAAGATTCCAGGTGAGGATGTCCATTAAATTAGGATATAGTCTGTTTGCTTTGAATTCCTATTGCCTGTTTCACTAAGGAATGCAGAAAAAAAACCCCAAAGTTTCTTAAGTGGTGATGAGATACTCACCATTACTGAATACCAACAATAAAATTTTCTTTGGGAAATTCATTCTTACTTGGAAGAGCCCTCTCAACCAATTAGCACCATGGGAGCTCATCAATGGAGTAGAATGAATGAGGCCATTAAGAAATGCTGTTAGCCTTTCTCTGTCAGTCACCACTCTTTTACAAGTAATTTATACTGATTTATAGACAAACCCTCAGATTTGAATGGAGATTAAATTTTATTTATCTGCCATTTGCATCAGTGTTACTGCATTCTTCTTTGCTTGCATGTATGAGCTTAGTGGTGCTCCTTTATGCTCTTTACTATAGGCTGCTACAGTTCTTCACTTTTACAGCTTAGCCATGGGAACCGGCAAGGTGAACAGGTATGATGCTGGATGCTTTTAGATTGTGTGGGCCAAGCTCCCAGTTAACTGGCACAGCCCAGTAGATCTTGTACAGTTGCACTCAACAACCAGAGCTGCTTATTCTAACTGTATCTCCTTAATCCTTTTACCATTCTTCTTCCCACTCATTAAATCTAAGAATCTCTGTTCCCTTATGAACCTATCAGCTTCTGCCAGTTATCATCTGTTCTCCCAGGCCCTTTGTCTCCATAAATATTAACAAAAGCAAACATTTTCTAATAAGAAACATATCTCCAAAACAGTAAAACTAAGCACTGGAGGATTTGTGGTCACACTATTTTTATTATGAAGACAATGAGAATTCAGTTATTGTTTCAGTGGAAACTACATCAAGGACCAGTTCTCGTAATATTAATCCCCAAAGTAAGAACCAGCCTACTTCTGGCTTTTCTGATATGTACCATTACTCAAAAAGGAGTATTTCTTTACAGTCAGCATCCTGACACTGGAGAAATCACTATCATCATATCCAATGTCTGCATCCTGTAGTGTACACAAGGTTTCCTTTGGGGTGTTGCAGTAAACTAAAACTATTAGATAATGCTAACTGTCCATTTGCTTTAATTTGGACAGTATTCTCTATTTCAATTTGATGAAATAGCAGGAGCAGAAAGATTTCTGAGAAATGAGAGATGAAGATATTGGCATAAGATGACTGCTGAATAAAGAAGCCATGTAGAATCTCCAGCAAAAGGTGGTACTGCGTGGCCTTTTTTCTGAATTTATAACATGCCTATGTATGCCTAATTAATTCTGTACATAAAGGGAAGATACTTCATCTTGGAGTATCACTTCTTGTCTTTAACTAGGTAGGGCTTAGAAAGGGCACCTAATGAGGAACTAGAAAGCCAAACTTGCCTGATGTTCTTACTCATTTGAATTACTAAGAAATCCCAATTATTTCCACAGGTTTTTGACAATAATTGATTTATTTTAGGTGTGTAAGTACAGATGATGAAATATGGCACAACCTATTTTATTTAAAGAAAACTAGCATGACCTATAAATTCTGTCTAAACAAGCTAAGCATGTTCACTTACAAAAGGCTCCTGGCCTTACAAATACCCACACCCCCTCTTTCTACCTTTCTCTTTTATTGCTTTCATTTAAGTCATGCTTGAGTCATCCAGAATAAGGTACTATTCCAGAGGTACCCCTGTTATATTGATAAATAATCTCATCCTACTGTATAATAGCTAAGGAAGGATTGTTATTTCACTGTTAACTGTGCATGCTCA
Organism: Piaya cayana; assembly: GCA_013389865.1. Classification (NCBI taxonomy): domain Eukaryota; kingdom Metazoa; phylum Chordata; class Aves; order Cuculiformes; family Coccyzidae; genus Piaya; species Piaya cayana. Next base: position 94,877 of record WAAB01023064.1, read on the forward strand.
CAGACATGAATTTACATCCAATTCAATTAATGACAGACAAGCTAAAAAAGCCCACACCAGTCATATCTACTATTCCCTGCAGAGGTTAATCAAAAGAGGTGACTGAAATGTTCTTGAAAGCTGATGATGTTTCATTCCTGTTAGATATGTTAGTCATTGCCAGTGCTCGTGATTCATTCAGAAAATGGGAATGAAAAAGAGAGGAAAATCTAGATCTTTTCAAGTGACAAAATCCTCAAATAATGTTTAATTTATAAAACACTATGTTGCTTTACAAATTTCTGCAAGGACTTGTATCCATGTTTCAGGCACATGAAGTAGGAGGGAAATACTACAGTTAAACTGCTCAAAGTATCCTCGTGCTCCTGTATCAGTTAATTATACTAGAAAATCATAAGGGGAGGAAGCGTTGTAAGCCACCTGCTATTCCCACATGTGGATCTACTAAAGTTACAGCCCCATTATCTGCTTCTGAATGTGAGGCTATGTAACTTGAACAGTAAAGTGCAAATAAAAATGTAATACCAACGTTACATAAATCATATACACACATTAAGCAAAGACAGGACTGTATAATTTACAGCACTTCTAGGAGGAAAAATAATTCCCCTGATGGAATGTATTCTTAAAGCACAGATAAATATACACAAATAACTTAGTATAAATAAAAAGATGCATTACAGACCTAGAATTAATGATCAAATATAAAGAATCCAAATATACTGAAATACTCAAGAAGGCACAGCTCTTTTTGTGCCACTATCTCTATGCTTCTAAGTGAGACAAGGTTACTGGGTAAAGCAGTAACTTTTATGAGGACAAACAGCCAGAAAACACAGAAAAGCTTATAGTCACTGAGCCCTTCTTGTGCATTAGCGGTCCTTAAGTCAGCATGGCTAGAATATCCATGTCAGTAAAAAAATTTTGCTTCACTTTCTGTTTCCATAATATTTGCTTGGTATGCAGACCAATGCAAATTCTTCTAACACCAGTGCCAAAAGCCCAAATCCTTTAGACAGGGGCAATACTATCGCTGAAGACCTTTGACACAGCAATTCAGCTTCTTTCCACTGCAACCATCCATTCAGTCTAGCCTTCAAACACGATACAGAGGATGGGGTAGTGACCACCTTACTTCACAGGGGCCTCAGCATGGATTAATGAAGCTCCCTAATTCCAGGTTGTTGCAGCAGTGAAGAACTCTTCTACCAAGCTGTCAGCAAAGAGGGCAAAATAAAGTTCAATAAATTTCTTTTAATAAATGTGTGTCTCAGTATGAACCAATGCATACTCTTGACTTTAACTGAACTATTTATACATAACTGTTTTGAAACCTCAACCCATTCCTTGTAAGAATGCTAATAATACAATTTTGGGAAAGCAGGCTGAATTATGCATTATATGCTACGGTGGCCTCCAGCTCAATATTAATATGAAACTCACCAGATTTAAAGCTATCATGGGGTATTGTCTCAGGAAGAATATCTTTACCATTACCAGAGTTATCCCTGGGAATCTACCAAGATTTTTTTTAAACTTCTTCAGACTTCTTGAAGAAATTACCAACGGAGAAATAAGCATTCAAACGTTTAAGAATGCTGCAAACTGAGATTAACTTGCACTTGTAGCAGATGCTAGTGAACTTAATTCTATAATGCCTTTGTGCAGATCTGTTTTCAGAACTTGAAAAAAATTGTCACTCAGAAACAAAGACGCAGCCATTCCAGGCAGAAACAGCCAGTTCCTCTGTGCTGTCACAAGGAAATCCAGATTCCCACTCACTTTGTTCAACCACCTACTCTTGTCCTAAAGGCATGAGGCTGAATGACAGCCACATTCAGATGCCTGGAGCCTAAGTTAATGGCCAGTGAAGTCATCTGTTCCTCTCAGCAAATGCTGGACCAGAGCCCACTTGAGAGGAAATAGTGATGTACCAAAAGCTACCTGTTACTTCAGATAAACTGATTAACTACATAGTTGCATATAATCAAAGTTCTGCCCTTAACAGATATTTCTAAGTAGTGAAATAAAACTTTCCAAACTGGAGACCACCACACTCTCTTCTGTGTTTCCACATCTTAAATGTAGCTTTTCTGTTTCAACCTTTCAGTTTCAACCTTTCTGTTTCAATACCTTCACCGCAATAAAAAGGGAAAGTGAGTAGGGATGGTCTGTTCTGGAGAGAAGTTTGGTATCATGGGAGAGGCTTTTCAGCAACACAATGCAGCTCAAATAGAATAAAGAGTGGAAGGCAATAATGCGGTACTAGTTCCAGGTTTAAAACCTTCAAGTTCATTTATTTAAAACTGAAAAATAAAGAATTTTGAAGGCTGTACACAATGACCATAACATTCTCTCCACTTCATGACCCAGTAGTGCACTGAGCAAATTATGTCCAACAAAGAAAACTGAAACAAATCCTAGCAAAATCAGTCCATCTTTTCCCAAACAACCCAACCTGATGATTGCTAACTAATTAAATTTAATCATTCCCCTCAATATTTTAACACATTAGATATCAGAAAGCCAAAGTGACACAACGAACAATGCTGGTTTGATTTTCAACAGCAGGTCTATATTCATGTTCTAATGTCCAGAAGCGAACAGATCCTTCAAAATTCTGGCTCAGTCCTAGAAAATTAGTCTGTGCTGTCCCTGGAGCTTTTGGGATTTACATGAATATGCTGTGTCCTTCAGAGTGTGTTAACTGTTCAGTCTGTTTGACAGTAAGATTGTGCATCCCTACTGAGAATAATATACAGGGAAATATAACTGATAAGAGACAAGAGCCATCACAGAACTGAAGGCAGAAGGACATTCAAGCAAATCAAAAAAACTAGATCTAGAAGATGGAAAAACACTTGGACACAACTGTGACTTTGGAAAGGGAAAAGAAAACTAGATTAGAGACAGGGCAGTGTAATACAGTGATGAGTTAAAAGAAAATTAAAAAATTGAAAGTTGATAAAAATTAATGTGTAGAAATAAGACAATAGAGACAAGAACAGCAAAAGCAAAAAAGACACACAAGAAATGATACATGCAACATGAATGTAAATAAAGGCTATTTTTACTTCAGCAAAAGATGGTTTGCAATCCAGGAATATCTTTTCAATAGGAGAAATAAGACTGCCAACATTAACAGCTTTGGTCATTTAGGAAGAAATGCTGTCAACAAGTTATTCCTTCGTACCAAATACATCCCAAAGCCTTGTCTTACAATCTATGGCACTTAACACAAAATGCTATTAAAGATCTTCTTTCCCAATTATATTTTTTCTGCATGTCCTGCTAAGGTCAGTTGTTACACTTTCCTGTAGGGACAGGCTGGACATACAGGCACAGGATGTACTAAATCCACCCCAAGAAAAGAATTCTCTGTTCTGATTTTAAATACTAAAACCAGCTTAGGATAGCTAGACTCAAGTGTAGTATTTTGTTATCCCATTTGTTTAAGATCATGAACTCCCTACCTTGTGGATATGGGGAGAATAAAAGTATGGAGAAAAAAAAGATCAACCTTCTCCCATGAAAGCAGCTATTCTAATGTAAATTTACTGCCATATAGTTGCCTCTGCCAAGGGACAGGGATGTTTCCTCTTGCTTTCACAATGCAGTGCTGACACGTTAATTACACAGCTCCAGTTAACTGCAGAGCATACTGCATGAACATTTAAGATTTGCTAGTATATCAGCAGCAAAAAAAATAATAAAAAGCAAACCAAAAGAAATAAAAACCAAGAAAACCCCAAACCACTCCTACAGCATTTCCATTTAAAGAAGAGGAAAACAAAGGAGACACCGTTTCCTGCGATCTTATAACCCTTAGCTTTCAGGGATTAACTACTGTGCATTTCTTCACAACTGTCACTGTGACCTAATACTAAAAGCAGACCCTGGTATTAATAATGTACAAGTGGAAGGGAGGAACTGGGCCAAATAAGAAAGAGACACAAAGGACAAGCAATGACGTATTGAGTAGAGATATTAATATTTGGGTTTTTTAAGATGTGGATGTGTAAAATCAGGTGGTTTGTTCTTAGTCAAACTCTTTCCCAAGACTTTCAATTTCAATTCTTCTGCAATCAGGCTGCTTGCAAATTGATTTGAAATGCTGTCATTGTACATATTTCGCCTGCAGACCTTAAAGCCTCAAGAGACATACGAGTCCTTTTCTTAATTTTAACAAGTGTTGCACTTCTTGAGGAAGAACTCACTCAGATTTGTGATGGAGGATTGCTTTCACTGTGCAATACACTGTGCTATCCTAGCAGGCAGAACCAGTACAGATAGTGGAAAAGGCACCTTGCTGTCTCCCCTAATCACACATGTATCAGCATCTGTGTGTATCAGCAATTTCCCCAGCACAAAAGCAGGGGGAAATCTCGATGTGATGGTGCAGTCAAATGAGGGTGCATTCCCTCATGGTCTCTCATGTGTCTCACTGCATACAGACATCCTTCACCTTCTTTTAGATACACACTTGTAAGAGAAAGCAGAAATACACTGAGGTCTTCAGAGAACAAAGCACAGTTTATCAGATAGATGATTTTAAGACTTTAAGTCTTCAATTTAAGGTGCATAGTAACCGGGCTTTACTGAAAATCAATCAGTTTAATTCACTGTAAATATGCACTGCAACAAAGTGACTTTATTTTCCACTCTGCACCCCAAAGTTTTCAAACAAATCCTCATTTTAGAATTATTCTTAACATCAACTAGTCATTCACGTAACTAGGCCGATAAGGCTTTATCCAGTTTGGATAGGCACTGTTTGTGAAGTCAAACCTACCTGTTACCTTAACTGTTGCTTATTCGGAAGCATTACACAGATTTACGTGGTTTAGCCTTTCAAAGCTGTATTAAAACAAAAGCCAATTACTAAACCTCATTATCTGGAGTCAATTAAGACAATTAATGGCTTTTGTTCCAAGTGCCAGATCAGCACAGTTCTCTCAGTGGAACAGGGTAAGTTTTGCACTTTTCTTTCATGCTGCACTCAGGGAGGTAGCAGGTCCATTAAATCTTTTTTTATTTTGGTTCATTAGCTGTCTAAAGAATACCCTAAAATAAAAGTTTGCCACAGTGATTAATTCCAGTGCCATAGATAACAAAAGCTAATCTACTCTACAGAGACAAAACATGTGAAGAGTTTTCACCACCAAACCCTGGTGTTCCACAAAAGAGAAAATATCCAATAGGTTCTCATTATCTGGGAACCTCTCTAGAAGGAGCTATTCTCATGCAAAGACAAAAACAAGCACATAGACAAAGCACCCTCAGCTGCCCTCCAGCCCCATTTTGTGCCTCCTTTTTTTCCAAGCAGGATTTGATATGAGCAGTAAACCTACAGATGTGAACAGTGATACATCTTCCATCTGTGCTTGTGCCTTGCATTTGTAGGTATACAAAGATGACAATCATCATGTTTAGTGTATCCAAAAAAACATCTCAGCAAAGAAGAAGATCAGAAAATCCAGCTGAAATTTGCATCTTGACTAAATTTTTTACTATGTTTGAGATACTATTTTTTCCCCAAATTTTGGAGGAATATTCTGTTTCAGACATTTCTGTTCTAACCTTGATAGCCTCACTATATAGCACATCTATTTCGAGAATCTCCAAGACGCTGATCACTTTGCATACAAGAAATTGCAAGGTGCTTCTTGGAATAGAGGTGACTGGAAAACATTTTCATAATTAGAGTCGACAACCTTATGAAATCTCCCTGGAGATCTGCAACAGCTAATATCATTATCCTGGCATTTAAAACTCATCTATGCTTCCTACTTACAAAATCAATAGTGTGTTCATGCCTTTCTTCTCCTAAGAGAAACTTCTATCTATGATAATTTCCTATATGAGACAGGGTGCTTTTCCACAGTAATTGATGGTCTGTGTAATGTGGCACAAGAAGAAGGCAAAAATGAATTTTCCATTGAGTGTGATTCATTATTCTTATGTATCTAATTATCATCTTTCCCTTTCTAAACATTCTTAAAGCTGAGTGAATGACTCACACAGTACCAAATGGAAAAGAAGACAAGTTAAGCACAAAACTTCTACCTCTTTGCCTCCATTTTGGGGTCTTTCAAAAAAAAGCATAGCAGCAGTTTTGAAAAGTGCTGTAGAATTTCCATTGTCTAACAGTCTCTCAGGACACCCAAAACTTATTAAAATGGAAAAGGCTTTGCGGTAACTCCACAGACAGAACTGAAATCTGCATTCAGGACCTGACTGATGGGGAGACAAACTTTGGGGGAGAATTTTGCATAATAAAGATTTTCAATGGAGAGAGTTCCAGAGAAAGAACTTCCAGCCAAATGCACAGCAAATGGCGCAGTGGAAGCTGAGGGAGCTCCCCTCTCACACGGCCTTACGAAAGTATAGCATGCAGTTAGACTTTTAAACACAGTCATCTTGTGGCCAGGGTGGTCCTCCTGTGCCTCAGGCTGTAAGTGTTTCTCCACTGTGATTTCTTCCAAAGGTCTTATGTGCCCACAAGACAAAACTGCCTATAGTTTTAAAGCTTGTTTTGTTTCATGTGAAGAAAAATGAAATGCCACTAAGACTACCTCATTAACATTAAAAATAATTATATTATTTGATTTAGCCTTTGATGAAATCACAGAGAAAATGGTTTTAATTCCAAATGTGCTATGTTGGACCTGGCTGAAAGCAACTGTGAAATAGCGTTCTGTCCAATAGTATCTTCTTCGATTTTCCTTTCTTCTGTTTAAAATTAATGAATCTTTTCAGAAGCAGGTCTCCCCATGAAGGCAGAAGGAACCACAGAAGGAGTGGGACAGGACTTACAAGTGGACTGTGTTAGCATGGTGTAAAGCTGTCACTTGAGCTGCCACAGCAGGCAGGCTGCACAGGAATACAGCTCAAAGAGTAATCCCAGCGTTCTGTGTTAACCACCAGCTACTGTCAGATCTCTTTTCCTCTAAAGCCAAACAGCATGGAGAGAGAAGTGAAAAATGCAAGACTAACAAGACTTAGCCAAAAGCAGCCCACCTAATAGACGAGTAGCTTGCATTAGAAATAACACCAGCACAGGAACTTACTAGAGCCTCTGTTCTCACTCCTGCTGGTGACCTAGTCAGATACTGTATGGGCTCTAACTTGAAAATTCAGACTATGTCTTGGGTTTTGCACTAGTTTTTGTGCACCACCTTGTGAGAAAGATTCTGAGCTAAAGGAGTGGCATGTCAGAAGCACAGCCAGCAACACTATCCTTCTCCTCCACTGCACCAGGTTCTCAAAATAGGCAGGTAACAGCTGTAGATCCTCTTTGCAAGTTCCCCTCTTGACTCTGACCTGAGCTATGGGAACTTTGAGATCCTCAAAAATCAGACCAAGATGGCTCATATTAAATGTCTGCAATTAGAAACTGGTTTTGGTCAGGCAAGCAGTGAGTCACTGAGGTGAGACAAACCTCAGGAGCTTGGCTTTCCATTCTCTGAGAGTGCCTAAGATTTGAGCACTGAGCAAATCCAGTAACCACTGCCTATACTCATTTCCAAACACAACTGAACGCTACTTTACCACTGCACCCAGTGACCAGAGTAGGATGTGCTGCAAAAACAGCCAAATTGCTGTGGTTTTTTTAATCTGCTCTCTCTTGTGTTCAGGTTAATGTATCTTGGACTAGTAACCATGGCTATGGTAATCCTCAGATAGTCGTGGTTAATTACAATAACCAGCACATTAGGATTTTTTTTCTGCTGTCCTTCAAGGTGACTTACTTAGACCACCCTGGAAAAATTGTCTTTGAAGCTAAAACTTACAATGTTTTCTTTTAATGTAGGAGCAGGAATTTCTGGATTTTTCCCAGGGGCGGAGGTGGTGGTGGGGAATACCAACAAAAAGATTCAGCAACCAGGGGACCTCACATCTACTCCCAGGTTTCCCTACCCATGTAGTTACAGACTAGTTTCCCTTCTGGCCCTTGAGGAAGAGCAACTGGAAGGTGATCTCCAAGCCTGCAGCACATGAAGCTGATTCCCCTTTGAATGAACAACTGCTTCAGCAGAAAAATCCAGAAGAAAACTTTGAGAATGGCAGAATACCAAAATCAATACAGCAATACATTCAAAATATGCTCTGGTACAGAAAGCTCAGAGAGGGAATGCAAAATTATTGTGGGAGACAACTTAATGCTTTTCAAAATACCATTTGGCTCAGAAATAGAGAGATTTGGAACCTGCTAAGTGTGTTTAAGTGCTTGGAATCGTAGCATTTAAATGACCGACAAAACCCTTATTGCTCATTACTGAAAGCATGAAATACCATCGAGAGAAGGGGAGCCGACCTGGCTAGAAGTGCCCATTAGAGAAATGCACTTAAGGATATATAATACCAGCACAACATGGAATTTGCAACAGAGTTTAGCTTCTGCTCCCATCTTCATGGCTGGCTTTCACGCAAGTCTTTCAATGCAGCATGTTTGGGCTCAGGTTTCCTGCCTGTGTTTTGTGAAGAGACCTAAGTAACATTTTGTGTGCAGAAGCAGCAGAGACCTTGGCAGCTATTTATAGACCCCAGCTGGTTTCTTCATATACATGTAGCACCTCCCTTGTCAAAGTGAGTTGTTCTGGCCTTCTCCAAGGTTTGTTTCTGGTGCTACCTTTCTCCCAACCAAACAGGCATAGTAGAAAATATCAGATTATATCCAAACAAAGGACTTCATTTAGTGCTTTCAGCAGACCTGATCTTGGTCCAGACCTGTCCCAGGACAGCATGATATTCTAAGCTATGGTGGTCCATGAAACTGAATTGCCCACTCTTGTTATACAGAAGTGTTGGAAGATGAAGTAGAGCATGAGAGGGTATGTAAAGGGAAATACAACAAAAAACTAACACAGCTTCACAGTCTTTAATACTCCCTACAGAAGAAAAAGTGAAGACCACATACAACCTGCCGTGTTGGGTTTGGGTCTCCCTGTATTTAGCTATCATGTCTCTATTTTCTTTATTACTTTTTAAAAAGAAAAATATCTCCACAAAGGAAGGTCCTTTAAGCTCCAGCAACATTAATACTACTAAGAAATGGGTCTCTAGAAGAGTTCTTTTTCATATTATGCAATTAATATTTCACATAGAGAAAAGCTGCCACTAAGCAGAAGATCTCAAACTTTTAAAATAGGAAACATCATCAGTCAAGGGAATTAAGGCAAACCATCTGAGCTTGTTAAGGCATTGCTGCCTGAAGGAAACCGTGTGACGCCTGAGTACATGCTACAGCTCGCCAGCAAAGCAAAGCCCAGAGCTGATACTGGCAGCAGAAGCCAAAGGCAGGAGATGCCAATAGGTCTGGGAGCTTGAAATGGTTTCAAGAGATGTTACCACTTTGTAGCCATAATAAAAAATGTACTTGGCTGATACGCTGCAGGGCAACATTTGTGTATTTCTGCATGAATGCATCAAGAAAAAAAAATTCATTAATCTGAAGATATTTAATTTTTAGATTAAATAAATATATTCAGTTTTCTTTCACCTGGTAATTATGAATGCAACTTTGTGGAAGAAAATGTACCTCTTGAATTGGAAATTTTATAGAAGGTTTTTAGACTTCTCCAAAGTGGTGATCTCCTTTTGCTGAGGAGTCAGATTCCTGAAGAAACTACTCCAAGTTTGTTGTTCATGAAGTACACTCCTAATTCGGCTAATTAACTAAATGCCACAAATGCCACAGATTCATTATCCTTTCCCTAAAGCTGTCTTTTCTTCTTTTTTTTTTTGGTTCTGTAGGAGTTTTCCCAACTTAATTTAGTATTGTTCGTTTTCCCAAAGTTACTTTGATACTGTCAAATAGGTAGATCTTTCAAGGATTAGTCAGTCTCAAGCCAGAGCTTGAAATCCACAAGGCAGTTGACATGTTGTGGGTTTTGCCACTATTTAAAGTATGTTGCTCTTCCTGGTTTTCAAAACCAAGGAAACATTTTTAATCCTACGCTTGATTGCTCCTTTGAGGCAAAGCAAAAAAAAAAAGGAAGGCAAGAGGGCATTGCTTAGAAAAACAAAGCTCTCTTTGCCCCATCTGCCTGTCCCACTGCTATCACTGCTGTGAGAAAATTCCAACTGCATCCATATATGTCAAGAGAACTCAGGTGCCACAAAATGCCACATCCATTTTTCCCATACTAAAGTTTTGGGAAATGCTGGCAGCGGTAGTAGATGAGCATCACTGAGGTAAAATTAGAAGCAAACATGTAGTACAGAAATTCAAATGAATAACTAAAGTGCACACTTTTGAGTTCCACTGCATTGCCTGGGTGTTTGAAAATAAGCCCCTGCAGAGTGGTTAAGGAGAGGCCTCTTCACTGAAGTGGCTCAGGATGTTCTCAGAGGCTGGAGGACCTGCCTGACATACAGAGCCAAGCTTGCCTTCAGCTAGGCTGCAAAGGGGAAACAGAATTTTTATCCTGTGGTTTCATACTTATTTCAATTGGAATCAAGCGATTTCTGCCAAATCCTGACCAATAAGATCAATTAAGTGGAAAAAAATAAACCAAAGTCAAGAAATAAAATTAAACAAGCCTGGGAGTCTTTGTTGATAGTCATTTACCATATCATTTTCTGTGTGGACTACTGTGCAGTTTGTAAATGCATTTCCCTAGCACACCAGCTTCCAGCTCACAAGGCCATTTTTTCTTACTTTTGTGCTGCATTAGTTTTAAGCCTCTTCTTGCCTTCATTTCAGTGATGTGTACCTCCTTGCCTGCATCCATTGCAGCTCCTTTCTTTTCAACTTGTAAATTTGTCATTCTGATTGTCATCTAGTTCAATTTAATTTCAGTTTGCAATGTTGTTTGAAAAAAAAAAAGCAGAGCAGATCTATCCTATCCTATCCTATCCTATCCTATCCTATCCTATCCTATCCTATCCTATCCTATCCTATCCTATCCTTTCTTATCTGCATTCACAGAGAATAGCCTCAGACAGAAGGAACCAGAATGCAAATTTTCTGTTTATGCCTTTTCTGTGAGGAACAGATAACAACACACATTTCTGAAAAAGCAGAAGTTGCTACCTTTTCTTATAGAAATTCATCATGTGGTAAACAATGATGGGCCAAATGCATAATGAATACTAATGGACAAAAACTGCAGTTAAAAGTCCCCACTGACACAGAGCTGATGGGTTGGGGTTTTTTTCTCAGCAAATAATTTTGCAAAGCTTTCTCTAAAATAGAATTTCTCTATAGTTCAGCTGAAAAGCCAGGCAAGAAATTCCAAGAAAGTGGTTGATGAAAAAACCAAATCTGACAGATAAAGGGGAATAATCAGGAACTACAGCCACTTGTTTTTCTTTAAAGGAAGAACTGAAAGTTCCTTCAACGTTGAAGGAAAATAACCCTGTTAAAGAAAACAAAACTGCATTGCTGCCATGGCCCTACTGCAAGAATGAAGTCCCTGACTGATTTCTGTACCACCTGGTGAGGTGAAGGCATGGAGGGCTGTCTATCCATAAGGATAACGCAGGAAGGCAACAGTGGCTGCCCTTTTCACTTCAGTGGAGCACTACTGTAGTAAGACCAAACCCGGCTTTGAAAGGGAGCTCAAGAAACTGAAATCAGTTATTGAAAAAGTTGCCATGGGCTATCTGTCAAGCCCAGGCTAGGGACAACACAGGCCCTCCCTGCACAAGGTCCTGGTAAAACAGGGGTGGTGCTGCCCAGACAGCATAGTTGGCAAGAGCAGTGGTGTAGGGAGGCCCAGCCTCATGGTGACAGGTTATGGTGCCCTGGGCCCAACACCCCATGGGCACAGAAATCCAAGTTTACCTTCTATTGACCTTCACTTCTTTCCATATGTTGTAAGAGGCACACGCCTTCTTTTTTTTTTTTTTTCCCCTACTCTTCCTAAATTCGTCAAATGTGTGTTAAATTCCTATGACCACTGCTGTTTCCTACCTCATCTTGACAGACTCACCAGCTCTGGTGCACTACCAGAGAATCAGAGAGCCATCACGCTCCTTCTGGCATTACCAAGAAGAGGTTAAAGAAAGAGGTTAAAACCAGTTTAGTGCCAAAGGGCTCAAGGTCTAACTCTGCACCCTTATTATATGTCCTGCAGTATCGCACCCCAGGCAAAGCACCTTTTGTTGGAGGGTGGTCTGCCGGGAATGGATGTGCTCTGCCCCAGAGCTGCAGGTATCAGTATTCACCACTCCAAGCAAATACAACAGCTCAGTTGGAGTTCACGTCATCAATCACATATGCTGCACCTTATGTAACTTCGTTTCTGACTCATGATTGCAAGAGTAAACCAGCAAGATTTATTATAACCCACCTTCTAATACCAGAAAAGAGTACCTGCTAGAATATATACTAGAAAAACCAAAATTCACTTCTTGTATTTTTTTGCGCTTCCTCCAGCAATCCTTCCCCTCTCCCCACTTCTTACTTTCATGAGAAGCTGAGCCACAGATTCTCCAAGCAGCTAACCTATACATAAGATGGACTCCAAGGAGTGTTATCCTGCCCAGGGATTTAGCTTTCCATCTCAAGTTAACAGCAGCAGCAGCGAAGCCTCTGTGCACTGCATCAAGCATTTACCCATGCTATTATTTAAGCCGAGGTGCTTCATTAGATGTTGGTTGTGTGATTCAGCTCAAAAACTCCTCCAAAGCTTTTTGCTCCAGTAGCAAAACTTTCAGGACAGCATTAAGCCTAGTGACACAGGCAAGTTATTGACTGAAGATACCCAGTGGTTTTCAGACTCATGTCCTCAGGCAGCACTTCCCCCTCTTTTTCTGAGCTGCAACAATGGGATAATTTACTGTCCTCTTTCAAGGCAAAGGGACATTGTCAGCCTAAAATAATTTCTTAACCAGCACTTTTTTTTTCTCCCAGTGAACAGAAAAAGATTGTGCTGAGAAGTCCTGGTTTTAAATGAAGAGGACAATCTATCTTTCTGGTGTTACTTTTTCCCCTAGACTGTTGGCCTGGAATCTCTTCTGGGTGAAGTTTTCAGCTGAATACTTTCTCTATTTTGGCCCTTCACAAAACAATACAAGAAAAATGTCTTCCAATAAACCAGACTTCTATTATCCATTTTCACACAGATATGGTTTTCAACTTGTAATTTACAATATTGTGAAAACCTGAAGCAAACAAGGATAGCTGTTATTTTGATCAGGATTTTATAAATCACTAATAAACATCATCTTTTGCACTTGTATCTTTTCCTCAGTGTACAAACTGGGGTTAATTGCAGCTGCTAGAGTGTAGAGTAATAATGATACTTTCTAATATAGAATAATATAAGAATAATTTCTGGATATATAATAAAAGCGATTTTATCAATGAAGGCACATGGGCAGAAACATGTCCCTTGCAAAGAAATCTGGGACTCCGTGGAATGGCCAGAGCACTCCAGCTGTTGGTGGTCATGTTTTTCTGTTTACTTCACAATACAACATGAAATATTAATGAAAAAAACAGAACACGGATCACATGTGTCTGTCATGAGACAGGACTGAAAGCAGGTATGGAAAGAAATGAATAGAACTCACCAGTTCTTGCCAACCAGTTTCCCAGTGTTTGGCTTAGTACTCATTTTGCTCATACTAAGCACATTTATAACCCTTTGCAATTTGCCATTCATATTTGGAATTGCCATTCATATTTATTTTCACCAAATAAAAAGGGCAATTTCAGGAAAAATCTAAACAGATCTCAGTATCTGAACAGACTGAATGACACTTGGTAAAGAATTAGTGATGCAACTGTAATCTCTTCCAATTTGCTTTTTCCAATTAAGTTCAAGTCTCTAACTATACTTTCTACCCTCCTTCCCTGTGATTACTAATTCTTCTAAACCTCAGCCTTATTTCTGTCTTCATTTCTGTCTTTTATCACAACCATAAAAGCTCTGCTACCACAACTATGGAAGATGCCAAAATCACTATCCAAAAGAAGGCTCCTGTAACTCTAAGAAAGATGGAGCCAGAATAAGTGAGACAACTTCTCCTTCAGAAAGTGTGTGCCTGCAACCTTATTTGGTTTTTATCAGCTGTAACAATTGGTCTGAGGAGATTATCCTTTCTATCAAATTCACTTCAGTGTCCTTTCCATCGGAGCTGTCAAACTGCATTGCTAAACAGAGTGTGAATTAAATTCAGATTTTAAAGGGGAACTTAGATGCAGAGAAGCACTTCTAAACACTGAGTCAGTGGTTGATCTCAGAAGAGAATCACAGGGGGAATCCATTTACCCACCTTGAAGCCAGGGGAAGTTTTGCTACTGATGTTAGCAGGACCAGGATTTCACCACGATGCTTCTGCCATTTCCCTGGCAGAGTTAACAACTGCACAAAAATCTCATCCAGGTAAAGTCATTTTGCTAATTTTGCCTCCAGAAGGTTGTCATTGTTGTAGAGTAAGTCATGTAGAGGGATAATTAAGTGGTTGCGGCAGAATGCAGTTATTGGGCAATACCTTTTCCCTTGCATACTGGTTATGAGTAACAGTTACATACATTGAACAGGAGGAAGCATCATCCAAGTACTATTTTCAGGCACCCAGAAAAGATCTGAGAGCATACAGGATCATAGACCCAATAAGACAAACCCCATCTGTTTCTGTGCCAATTTCATTTTGTACAACTGCTCAGTTAATTTAATTTGTTGTTACTGCATGCTACTTCACAAGAATCTTTTACTAATTAAATAATTATTAAAAGAATAATAAATTGCTTGATTGAGCAAGATCTCCTCACTTAAAGAAAGCCCTCTTGTGCCACTACGGGAAGACCATTCTTCTGCTCCCTTTTAGGTACTCCTTTTTCCCATGCAATTGTTATTCCAATTTTATATAGATTTTTATCATATCATTGATGTGTGAATGTAAGCCCATGTATGCTTTAGTGAAAGGAACAACAAAACCAAAATGGGACAGCTGAAGGTTGCTTCGTTTGTTTGGGTGTGTTTTGGGCTTGGTTTGGTAATTTGCACTTTGTCTTCCATTTTCATTATCTAACTTCTTTACATTGTCCCAAACATTGGGGACAAGGTTCTCTTGGTATGACTGTTGTTTTTAGTGAAAAGACGGCTTCTTGGCTCCCCTTATACTCAGGGAGTGAAAACTCCATCCTGTTCAATTCTAGCATTTGCTGCTGCCTCAGGATGGTTGGCAAGGAATGAGCCCAGGTATCCTGTACAGTTATTCACGTACCCTCTCTGTAACATACTAGGAAAGCACCACATGTTGTTTACTGCGTTTGTATGCTAGTATGGATCTAAAGACTTTTTGATGCACTTTCCTCTATAAACAATATAGAATAGGAAGCCTAAGGTTTGTGTTAACATTTCTTTACGCCTTCCTAGTTCTACTGAAAAGGTAGGAATTTCCCATTTTCCTGGTGCAGTTTGGATAGCTGTATAGTTCCAAATCCAGCATTCTACAAGATTGTCTCAGGGCTCAGAAGGCAGCCCAGAGGCTTTCCTTTGTCATGAAGGTCCCGCGGAAAATCCCCTCTCCACTCTAGTCAGGGTATCAGTCAGAGTCCTTGGGATACACTCAAAACAGCTGTCTTCAGCAAAAGTTTGCAGACAGATTTTTAAGATCATGTAGACGTTTTACGTGACCAAAGAAACTAGGAAAAGTGATCTTCTGATATGTAATCTTTAATGGGCACACAGGAGAGAGATGCCTTTATTCATAGCAAAGAAAGCCTGAGGTGTGTTTTTATGTATTTAATTGTTGTTTCATGTAAGACATGCTGGAAAACAACATACCAAGATGCCTTTGCAAAAAAGAGGCTTAGAAAGCCAATCTGTTTTACCAAGACATGCAACCGTAGCATTGTAACCACATCTAATAGGTTTATCTCCCAGTATTTTCCTCCAATCTTCTCTTTACTGCAAGCTAGAAAATTCCTGCCAATCTCTATGTGGTATGTTAGCACTACAAACAGATTGGAGAAGTATTTTTTATTTCCCCAGGCTGTTTTCCACCTTCAGAGCTTAATGTCTTGTCTTCTTTCATATTCATGGAGAACAGCCTGGCTGACTAGAGCACAAACACCCGCACACTTTTTTTTCAGAAAAGATGTTTGAGAAATCCAAGAATGCTTCTCCAGGCTGATCAGAGCTTCTGGTTTTGGTAAAGGCTTATTTTCCTTTATGGAAACTTCCTCCTATTAAAAAATGGCCTGGTTTGCCACGTTTTGTAGAGGTCCTCTGAGATAAACAGATGAAATAAATTGGAGAATTTCTTGGCCCTAACTGAACATATTTGAAGGTTACGACTCTTTTAGTTAAGAACGATCATAGAATCATAGAGTGCTCTGGGTTGGACAAGATCATTATAAAGGTTATCTAGTCCAACCCCTGGAATGAGTGGGGACATCCACATCCAGATCTGGTTGCCCACAGAGCCATCCAGCCTGGCCTTGAATGTTTCCAGGGATGGGTCTTCTACCACCTCTCTGGGCAACCTGTTAGTGTTTCATCATCCTCATCATAAAAAAATTCTTCCTTATATCTAGTCTAGATCTACCCTCTTTTATGTAAAACCTGATACAAGCAGAACTTTTTACCATCAGACGAACAATAA
This sequence comes from Piaya cayana, assembly GCA_013389865.1. Classification (NCBI taxonomy): domain Eukaryota; kingdom Metazoa; phylum Chordata; class Aves; order Cuculiformes; family Coccyzidae; genus Piaya; species Piaya cayana. The sequence goes on from WAAB01023064.1 coordinate 111,443, forward strand.
AATATAGGGTTGCCCAATATTTTCAAATCCTTATTCTATTTATAACTGTGTGGCAATATAAACTCATGCAAATTATATGAAAAACAACTAGTTAAATAAGCAAAGTATCAGCATGTTTTGATGAGAATATGTTTCTTAGAGGGACAGGAGGAAACAAACAGATCAAGATTTTTAAAAATACATTATAATTTTAGAGGTTTAAAATATGGCAGTTTAAACACTTCTAATCTGAGTAACAGAGCACATCTTCAATATGATGCTTTGGAAGGTCTTAGGTAATGCAACCAATAAAACAGGATTTAAAAAATACCACTGAGAGATGGTTTAGAAGAGAAGAGGGGGTGGGTGTGTGGGTGTTGTTCATGGTAGAACATTTATGGGTAGAAATAAATTTAGCATGGATCTGAACAAGCCTAACACTGTGAAAGATGGAGAGAATTTCTATACACTACAGCAAGCCATGTTAGAAAGCACTCCAAATGACTACTTAGTGACAAAGAAACCCCATGTGGTGCCACAGAACAATGCCATGTGAAGTTGCTCATTTTCATCCAGACAGCAGTAAAATCCTGTTAAACAGTTTGACAGACTAATCAGCTGGAATACAGTGTTGAAGAACAATACTGCTTTAGTATTACTCCAGTAGCTCACTTGTGGCTCTCTCCAATGTACACTATAGACATATTTGTCATAGGAAAACCTTAGCTTCTTTTATTCAATGACAAAACCCCATGCTGACTCAGTTTGTCCCTCAACCTTTAAATTAAATTCCTATCTTCAGCTTTTTGGAGCTAAATATACTGTTGCAGGCCAAAAGCAGCAGCTGAATCTAATGAAGCCTGTATCTGAAACCATAAAAGAACTCAGATAAAATGTCACATCCGTATTTATTTGAAATGTTAAAAAATTTCAGTCTTCTAGGGCATAATTAAAATTTGTGTTCTGGATGTGCTTTTCCTCTCTGGAAAAATAATGATCTATCATTTAAAAGGCATCAAAGCATGTTTGTACAATTGGCATCTGACAGATTTCATTAAAGTCAGGTTTCTTTGAAAAGTGGTATCTATAATTCTGTTTAATGTAGGACTCCCTCTGTGCATTCTATATGTGTAGACAGTGAGTATGCCTGTATTTTCCCTCTTTTCTGACAGTAAATCTATTTCTGGTATTAAAGAGCAAAACACTGAAGCAAGCAGAAATGATACTAATTATGTATGCAAATTTAATGCATGCAATACACATTATACAATCTATGTGTGTGTATGAATTCTACAAATTCTGTATTTAATTGACTTATTTGGTGCTTATCTTACTGCTGGTTTCACAGAGCTGGCATAAGACCTGAAAAGGTGCTTTGCGGGAACCCTCCCTGATCTATACATTCAAGAATCTTCAGCTTTCTGTCCTAAAGTGCAACCACAGCAGCTTGCTACCCCACACTGCTGGACCAGAACACCAGCCTACAGATGGCCTGGACTTTGGTGCGTACTCATCAGCAGGTTGAGTACCAAAGAGGATGAATTGGAGGTTTTCCCCACCACTATGAGAGAAATATAAGATGTTGTCCCACTCAAATTTGCATGCCTTGCTTACCAAGTGTATTGCAGTCATTAGCTAACCATGGTTCTGCTAATTCCCATATTTGGATGCGCTTTCATTTAGTACTTCCTATGGTGACTCTAATTACATTTCAGGGCTCGTTGGCTAGGAAGATCAAATGACATGATATGAAAAAAAGTAAGATTAAATCAAGTTTTCAACTCTAAATGTCAAATATACCAGAATATAGTGTGAATTGGAACCAAATAAGACTGTCATTCTTTATCTAGTAGGTAGCCACATAAAGAAACTGTCCTTTCTATTCTATTCCTTTTCCTTATAGATATTGGTTAAATTATTATGCTCTCATCACATACTATGTTAAACAGTAGGAAAACGGCACATCAAGATAAAGTACACCAGAACCTGAAGTAAGTTCTACAAATATAAATCTAGATTTTCAAAGCAGCTTTCTTCCAATGGCCCTGAGACAAACCTTGCTCAAAACCTGAAATCTTTTATTTGCATGCATTAGTATTATTCAGAACTATTATTCATAGAAATATATATTAATAACTACGAACAATTACTATTATTATTTTGATCACAGGAAGTATATCTATGGATTTGGGATCAAAAATACACTTGCATGTTTCAGAGAGCTGTAAGTTTTACATGTGGCTGACACTACTTCAGTCACAGGATAGCTACATAAATAAATAAAAATATAATTTTATATATATAGTATATAATTATAATCCAATATAGAAACTGATGTTTTTTCCTGACAACAGCTGCTTCTGTTTTTCCCCATCAAGGCAGAAAGTAGAATTATGGTTTAGTCCATTCAGAGTTGAAAGAGAATAATTTGTTTTGGATCAGGTGGAAATAAATGATGGAGGAATCTAGAAATGTCAGTGTATTAATCATGACTTTGAATACCTACAGGCAGTTGCTGTGATCAGTGTCTCCCCTTCTCCCAGTGCCGAGTATAATTAAAGATAGCAACAGATGTTGCCAATAAGCTTAAAAGGAGAAAGGAAATTGGCAGGAATAGAAATGCAGTGTCATGTAGAAAAAAAACAACAGGAGAAACACCTGAAAATGCAGGGACTTTCTCCTAAAGACAGACCTGTGGAGGTGGTGCATATCTCCCACTGCAATTAAACAGACAGTTGCAAAGGCTGTAATGGTACAAAGATCACAGAATATCCTGCAAACCATAGAAGGAAGGAAACCAGTAGCATTGCTTAACAGTCTGCTTATTTTACAGTCAAGTGGATTGCCAAGCAACTAAGCTGTAACAAGTCCCATATTTAGGGGAAGAAATGTTTGTCTTCTGTCTGTCCCTGCTTGCAAATGGCAAGTGGAGGGCATTTCTAAGCCAGATAATTCTAGTACAGCATGTTCCCCAAGCCCTGAGCCCGTGCTGTTGAGCAGCCAGTCTTAATCACAGCAACAGTTGACACACGCGCCTTGCCAGAGTCCAAGTTTATCATCGTCACTGTGACTTTTACTCTACTGCTCAAAACAAAACAAACCTGAAAATCTTGCAGTTCCTCAGGGATCTGTGATCCCCACATTACTTGACATGACCAGATCTCTTAAGGATTACATGAACAACAGCCCATGACAACTAAAAGAGCTTGATTTGGTTGTCTAAGCACTGGTATCCAAAGCTGTTGGAGATGCACAGGTTAGCTGATACACAAGGCAGAGACAGAATACCCCTGGCACCAACAGCTGGAGGCCAGGTGAAATATGTCTTAGGGCATCTGAAATAGCTCTAGATGCCTCACTTAAGCAACTATCTGAGCCTCAGATTACCTCTTCACGTCTTGCATTCTTCAGCTGCATCACTCATCAACAAAATGGGTTAGTATTGCTATTAAAAAACACCTATATAAAAGTACAAACATATACAGTGTGTACACTTGGGAGCACTCATTCACAAGGGCTAAAGATCATAGAATCACTAGGTTGGAAAGGACCCACTGGATCATCGAGTCCAACCATAAGATGTAGTATTCCTTCTCTATACAAGCAGATATTGAAGACACTCACCCAAGAGAATCATCGTATAAACACAGTCCTCAAGCCTGAAGAAAGATGTAGTTAGGATGAACAACAGCAGATGCTAAAGGATAAGACTTCAAGACTCCACGTAGTCAGGTCCCTACCCTAGAGCCTTCTGCTGCTAGAAATGGACAGCAGAGTAGCAAACCAAATCTGCAGGTCACATAGATCAGTGGAGCAAAATGACCTCAACTTGGGCCACTGACACCTGTGTCACTATTTCAAGGCTAAATCTAGGGATTAACCCTTACCCCAGACTGAATTCACATTAATGCCCAGCTGTAATATTAAAGAATTAAAAGGAATGGTTCAAAAGTAATTATTTAAAATAAACTGCCAATTCTGAAACTGGTACTTTTTGTAATTTGCTGGTTTACTTCAAATAATAGGATCAAAATAATGACAAAATCACCATATTTCTTGAATGTCAAATTATACTAAGAATCAAAGTAGAATCCAGCAATTACGATTTGATTGTAATACGACCAAAATGTCTTTGAGAAACTGCTGCATTTAAAGTTGCTGTTTTCAGTTCCAAATGTACTACATTTCACAGTCTTGACTCCGTTCCTCCCTTTGTATCCCAGCACTAAAGTTGATAGCAGAAACCCCCAAACCCACAACTGATAGCCAGCCATCTCCCTGAAGCACTGTGTGTGTGACACAGAGGATGCAACATGAAAAAGTAACACATAGCTTGTTTATTACATAAAGATAAATACATTTTATTCTTTCATCCAGTAACTGCCACGCAGACAACTAGAGAACACAAAAATAGGAGTATAAATACAACATAAAATCCTGCCATTGCTTCAAGCAAGTGCAGCTCTGTCAACACAGCAGCTACCTTCCACTCACCCCAGGCACTTGCTGCTTAACAGCTTTTAAATCTTCCTCAAAGCAGATGGAATTAGTGACCGGAATTGGAAAAAAAACATTGTGTTATGCAGAGATGTACTGGGGTGAAAGTTCTTCCAGCAGTGGAACTCTACCTGAAGAGCCAAATTCCCTTCCTTACCTGTTGGAGATGACCTTTATTGGTCCACTCCGAGACCAGACAGTCTCATTGAGCTGAAACCTTAACTACCTAATAAGAGTTGATGAAATTTTTCCTCTCAATGCTAAGTGCTTAATAAAATAATCCACGCAATTTCCAAGCAACAATCATGTACTGAAACTATACAAATCACAGACTGGCCATAGCAAGGGATGGAGCCTGAAGACCAGCCAGATGTGTTTGTGGTGGACAAAATGTGTAACTCTTGTGTCTGTGATGCTCTGCGCATCACATTGAGCCTAATCAATAAACTGCATGCAGTACTGGGAGTCAGTCACTAGCAACAAATGAAAAAGTAACAGGTTCAAGATAAAAATATGACCAAGCCAAATAACTGAAGGCCACGTCATAGCCAACAGTAACTATTTTCTCTAGATGTCTGTTTGCTTCCCTTCTCCAGGAGGCCATGCTTGTTTTCATCTTATCTTTCTTACCCTCTCAGGGATTCTATCAAAAAAGAAATTGTCTTTTAGCTTCAGAAGAGATTTATATCTGCTTTCAAAATACTCAGTGCCTGTCTGTTAACTGAAAAGTCATATATATCTTCTGGCTACCTATAGTTTGGACACTTCGACTTGTTCATGCCAGAGACCTAGCTAGGCCCCCTCTCTAGCAGACCAAGCTCTCTAAAGCTGGTCTGTCCATCACAGACTGTGAAATAGCCTTTTTCAGATTTACTGAAATTATTCAGTGCACCTTTTTAGGCTCCGGCAACCTATCTGTCGTGCTGTACAGGCTGTGACAGAAAAGAGAGCATTGTGCTTTTTAAAGCTGAGGACTGTAAATGCTAAGCTTCCAGGAAGAACCTGAAATATTGATTTTTGGAAGTGATTATACAGCACATGAAATGGCGGCATGTCCAGTGATTTTCTCCACTGCCGTCTTCAGAGTTTTGAAAAACAGGGAGGAAAATTGAGATAGCTCTTCCAGTAAGTTCCAAAAATATATTCAGAAAATAGGAGATTTTTCAGAGTAAAGGAAAATCTCCGTGGGGCCATGCTGGTGATGCTGAATGGGTGAATAGGCCTATGCTTAGATAGAGTTTGTGCCTGTGGAGCAGCTGGAGGCTGCAGGGGATCTCATCAACAAGCAGAGACTTTCAGTTACTTTCCCTAAACTACAAGATGCTAGGTCTAAAGCAAGCAATGGATTGAAAGGGATCTTACAGTGGATGCACTGAAAGGAGGGGAGGCATCGCTGTGGAGGGCATAAATGCATTTGCTGCACTCACTTGTTCATTAGAGAAAGAGAAGGAGAAAAAAGATGCAAATTACATGGAAATACCTCGTTTTCACAGGAGCTGAAAATAACACAGCAGCCCATGGGAAGGCACAGCTGGTACTCGAGCTTATTGCTACCGTTGAGGCTGAAAGGCCAGTAGGATTAGAAGCAAGCCAGGCTCAAACAAAACAGCACCAGGCAGTTTCTCCTCTCCCCAATTAAACCCAGCCCGGGTTCTGCTCTTTCCTGCTAACTACACTGTTAACTCACATCCCACTATTAATTCTGTTTCAAAAGGCAGGCTGCACTGATCTGTGTACAAGATTACAGCTTGGGCTCATGCCCATTTTGCTACAGCACAGATTGCTTCCCATATTGAAAAAGGAACCATATGGGAGGAAGAGCAAATGCTTGGCTACTTAATTGGTGCTTTCAGTAAAAGAGGGTGCATTTGGGATTGACAGACCTAGAGAAAATCACAAAAGCAGCCACTGGAAAGTGAAGGAAGGAAAAAAGGGCCTGCCTCCACTCCAAACTGTAAAAAGGTTCGGAAATAAAGTAGGGTTTGTGTCAACCCCCTCAACCCTGAATCACCTTGGTTGTTGCAGCTTTGCCACTCCAGTCCTAGAGATGCTGGCCTATTTTCCCACTCTAGGCAGGAGCAGAGGGACTGGCTCCATGGGCACAATAAACTCTTGTTCGTGCAGCAGTCAAAGACTGCGTGACAACATTTAGTATGGCAAATTACCTACTATCTACCTTTTCATCTAGATACTGGAGTAAAGGCAGACTGATGTCTCGATTTTAATCTCTAAAATGGCCTCATTTACTAGAATAACTTCAATAGCATTTCCAGCATTTTCCACCTTTTCCATTTTACATCTTAAGGATGGCTCTTGATTTCTTGATAGGAATGGCTGTAGATCTTCATGAAGGTCATATGGGCAGGATTAAGCATTCCACCACCGCCTCTCCTACTGCTTCTCTCATCCTCCCTTCTCCCTTACTCACACATACCCTAGCTGCCTATTTGGTGTATGAGATTTCAGCTCTCACATATTCCAAATCCCCCACAATTCAAGAACATACTATTCCAGGATCTTCCATGTTGCAGACTTCCTTCTTTCTTCTGGCATATCACACCTCCTTAACTTTCTTACTGCTCAAGAATGAATATCATCTGACCTCCTCCTTCAGGTTTCCAACTGTTCTTTAAATTGCCAACTGTTCTTACTCTTGAGCTTATTTCAGTCTCCACAGATCACGCATCTAGCCCATACTTGCTTTTGTAACAGCTTGCAAAATATATTTTGTGCTCAATTCCTGGTTTTGTCAGAATCTCAAAAGTTTTAAAACCAGCTCATTTTAAGATTTAGATCAAGAAATGAGCATAAACAGTAGGCTGTTGGCTGTAAAGACTAACATATACCACCTTGGTTAATGGCTTAAGTGCTGAGCTATTACAGGTAATGTCCTCATAAATTTAAGAAGGCCCTTCTCACCTTATGCTCTCAGAACTGTTGATGCTCTGCCACTGAGGCTCGATAGAAATGTCTCTTGACCTTCCTACAAACAGGCATCTCAGGGAAGCATGGTCATAATTATGGGTAGGGTGATTACCACTATCTAGTATCCATTTTCCTGGCATCCTCCAAATATGTATCATTAGCTTTGCAGAATCATCACTAAAGGGCCAAATGCACAGTAGCTTTCATAAAGAGCACAAAGTTATTTATTTGTTATGCTTAGAAACTGTAGTTCCCCTTCAGCAGATGTGAACTTCAAACACTTTATCAAAGGTCATCCATGCTTGTTAAGAAATCTGAGAGCACAGCAAACAAGCAGATATTTCTAGTTCCTGAAAACTACAAGATGTATTATGAAAGACATTAAAACCAGAAACAATAAACCATGTTGACATTTTTACATGAATATTTAAGGTACATTGACCTGCTCACACCCACAATTTGACAAAACTAAGTTCATGGGCATTCTTATTTCAGCTAAGGAAGTTTATTTCAATTCATTGTAAACCCTGTTACCTCAAAATAGTCCTAATTGAGAATCTATGTAGGATCTTTGTACCAACTTAATTAACTTTGTTAAAAAAAATTACACTTTTATTTAAACCTAAGTAAGGACACATGCAGACAAACCTTGTAAGAGTTCACATGCTACTTCTGAGAATAGTAATCACAGAAAAGACTGATCTCATCTATGAGCCTAAACTCTTAAGAGGCCAGCACAAAGGTTTGCAACATCTATTTAGGACAAAACTTTCATCACTGGAAACCACCTTGACCCAATGTTCTTAAAGAAAAGGTGACCAGCTGCAAATGGCCAAAACTCAGTTTATTGCAGTGACTTCCACCATAAGTCAACTGCTGTTGTTGTCTTCTTTTTGGACATTAGCATTCTGCAGACACTAGCGTGAAGCACTTACACAAAGGCAATCATATAAAACTTGAGTCCATGAAGGCTGTTTACCTTGGGCTTATGTATAAGGCTCTGGAAAAAGCAACTTTACAAAGAAAAAGGGAAGCTACCTCTACTTTTGCTCATAGCCGGCACTCCATTCTTCTTATAAAGGATGAAAACAAATGAAATGTTGGAAACAGGGTGATCTTAGAAAATATTCTAAAATATTTCTTGTCATATTATGATTTATCTCATTCACCAATTATTTTTTAGTTTAGTGTTTCAGACTGCCGATCACAAGTTTGTTTTGATTCTATTTCATTCTGACTACATCCACTTTTAATAACTTTTGCTATTATTTGACTTGCTATCCTCATTTGCTTCATAAAAATTACTTAATCAGGCCAGTTCTGTGAGTTTTCATGCTAGAAAGCAGAAGTGTGGCCCAATGACTATGATTTAGGTTTAGGAGTTAATAGTTGCACATCTTTCCCACTGAAAGGCATTTCTAGACTGAACTTCTGAACTAAAGACAGGACTAACAGCCAGATTTTAGCCTACTAAAAAAAGAAACAACAAAGCAATCAGTAGCCTCCAGTAGCTGATTTTCAGAGATGAAATTCCAGTTTGTGGAGGAAACCTTGGCAGCATAATCCTCCCTTACCTGTACATACATAAGGCAGCACATGAGTCAGCTGCAATGCAGGCTTTGCCCATGCCACCCGCGATACACCTCCATCTCTTCTGTCAGTATGTCTGCAATGCTTCTGGAAATGAGAAAGTACTTCAGTTTCCAGAGGCATTTAAACTTTTGGGCTCCTTACATACAGTAACAAGAGTTACTAACTGCCATGGTACTGAATTCCCAGTTTCTGGAGAGAAGCAGTACGGCTACAGTTTCACATCAGCATCTCCACTATACGGGAGACAGCTTCAGGCTCTTCCTTCAGTAAGAAAAAAATTGCTTTAACTTTGCTCAACTGTTTTCAAGCCTAGTAAAACAAGGCACTTACAGTGCTAACTCTCAATGGTTGTCAAAGTGAAAAAAACCCAAACAACCAAAGTTCCCCAAAAAGCCTCAAGACCTACATACATAGATAAAAACTGAGAGATTTTTAAACTCCTTTATTCATAGTTAGATAGTTCAGTGACATAAAACCATCTCTTTCTTCCTAATATAAACCAAACCAGATTGGGAATACATACTAATCAGCGAAATAAAGGAGAACAACTGAAAATGCAGACGCCGCATATTCACTGCAGACTGCAGGCAGCAGCTGCCGCCCGCAGTGCCTTGCTCTACAGTGACAGTGGCTGCACTGACATTCCAGAGAATCACATCGCTTTGTTCCCACAGGGAAGCCTCTGTGTGGAAGGGAATATTCTTGAGGATGGCAAGTTCCAACATGAATCTTTTCTTCTGCTTTTTGTTTGCTTGTTTGTTTTTCATAATTCTGTGCATTTATCTATACTTTCGTTAGGGATGAATTAACGGAATGTCACTGTAAACAAACAAACAAGATATAACCTAACTAAATGACAGACACGTAGTTCACTGAACTCCCGCAGTACAGGGCACTGGTGTTAAATCTACAGCTTCCCTTCTCTCTGACATGCAGCCAAGACCTGCAGAGACTCTAAGTCATCAGCATACGTGCAATGCCCAGGGCGACCCAGCAAATATCTCTGCATCCAGACAGGTCACTGCAGGCTGTGACATGCGATACCCACAGCAACAACACCTTTTCTGGTATGGAGGTGTATCCTACCACAGCAAGTTATGAAAATATTTATATTTACGAAGATAACTCCCCACATAAAGGCCTCTGAATGCCTGTTCTTTGTGCGGCCCCTCTGTGCCATGACAGACCAGCAGTCATTTACCGCTAGCAGGCAACTTAATCTTTTGGTCATCGTAGCCATAGAATCCCTGTGAGCTGTGGCAACACCCAGCAGTCCCTCTATAGCATATGTAAATGATATTAAAGAGAACTGTAGAATCATAGACGAGGATATATTATGTCTTATTTATTACACATGAGAAATTCTTTACCCCACTGCCACCTCCTTGTACTATCCTGACATTCCAGCTGAAGCCTCAGAAAGACATCACTAGCAGGTCAGCAGTCACTGAGGAATCTGGCTCCCACTTGTACTGTCACAGAGCCTCTCTGCTGTCCTGTGACAAAGGACACCATATCCTTCCATACAACCTGCATTAGACCTCTCAAATATAGTTTCTTGGAGGAACTTCCATTCCTGAATGCGATGCTTACAGATCAGATCTTGCTAGTTTTTATCTGGCTGCTCCTTTTCGACCATTTGGAGCTTTTATCCACCCATCTGCACAAGTGGCCTGATTATCACCCTCTTTGCTCTGTACATAACAATAACAGCTTATCTGGAGTTATCATGATGGACCATGCAAGCAGCAGAGGACAGAGAATGACCAGGCTCATAGGTGTTGCTGAGTTATAGGTACACTTCCCCTTAGCTCAGTTAACCCTCTAGCAGACCTTTGCTCTCAATGACTGCCTAAAAAATTTCTAGGGTTTTTTAGCTGGACTTATGTCCTTGGGGATGACAAAGCCCAGTAAGGGATCTTCACACACAGCTGGACATGTTTCTTCACCAGCTAATTTGATGTTTCTGATCTAGTGTATTCTCTTTGATAGTCTAAATCAAAGCTTGAGAGTATTTTATCAGCAGATGGATAGTTTGAGTTATTACCTCTATGCACATACAGTGGCACAGATTTACTACCATTGCGATAGTCTTAGATACCTGCCTAACGCCAGTAATGAATGCAGCTGACAGGAAAAAACTTTAGTGGTGCTAATATTTTCCATATTCAGCTCTTTTCCTGAATGTTAAATATACCTTTTAGCATCTTTCAGCGTTGCTAATTATAATTATTTTATTTACTTAATTTTGAATATTTGTGACCAGCAGTTTTTAGCTTGTGCTGTCAGTTCAGAGTCAGTGTGTCTCATGCTGTAAGTATCAGTAAGCCAGTGAATTATACAGTTCAGGTTCTGCTTGGGATGTTATCTTCTTATGGCAGTTTTTCCTTTTCTTGTAGTGGAGATCTTACAAGTGGAGTCAGCTATCATTTTCTGAGCTCCATGGAGCTGTAATATATGCCCTTCCCCTTAGAATTTGCTTTCTAGTGGTGACCTCATCATATGAACACTTACTACTATTAAAAAATGCAGCAAACACATAAAGTGAAAAACATCTGATCTGTTTTTATACTTTCATCCAGGAACTTTCAAAATCTGTAATTGAATTCATCTTCCTTTTGCTGCACTTGCATAACCACAACTCATCAACATCAAGACCATATCCTCTTAAAAATCCTTATGCACCACAGGATGGATACATCCACACTTAGGTGAGTGCAATGGGAAATCCAAATCCACAATAGCTTTCCAAGACTCATTCCTATCAGTAAAATATAAATTGGCATCTGCTGGAGTGATGACATACATGAAATCATTATGTCATTTTAAACTGAAAAATCCCTGGGCTAATGAGTGGCACGTTAAACATCAGAAGCCAAGGGGGATGGGTAATCTTTCCACTGGCATCTTCAAAACCTCCTCATAGCTTCCTAGGCTACAGACCTTTTGAGAACAAGGCTCATGTTTCCAGAACTCATTCCCACCACTCTCTCATTCCTCACCCCTGTTCAGTCAAACCTTTTAGAAAAGCTATAGCTACAGCTATATACTTTCTCTTCAGAGCTCACCAACTTTGTATCATTTTCACCTTAGGCTCCTGCTGTAGGTTGAAACAGTATCTAGCATACTGGGAGAGTCACCTCAGTATCCTTCATTTCACTGTACAGAGGAAAGATCTTCCCAGCCACTGGATTCCTCAGAGGTCAAGCATATCAGACTTTATTTTTGTATCACTGCCCTGTAGTCTCAAAAGAATTTCCCTTCTACTCCCCATGGACTGATAAAAACACCTGATATACCTCAAGATGCCATTTCCAAATGAAACCCATAGAGAGCCCTAGGAAGTCCTAAAAACTTTCCACTTAATGCTGAGAAGCAGTGGCACATTTCTTGGCCTAGGTATAATATGGGCTCACTTGCACTTCCAGTTTCTGAGCACCTTAAGTTTATCTCTCAGCATAAGCTTTACCTTGATCAAATAAAGCAAAGCCAAGCAATTTTCCTCTGAGCTACAGTGGATTCTGGGTAGCAAGTGTTTTACTCTGTAGTTGTACAGCTTATTTCCCTTTACTAGAGCTTCAGCATCCTGTCCTTTACAGTGGGAAACACAATGGCATTTCTAAGATTTTGTTACCTCTTATTACAGACAGCAACCTTCATATGACAAGGTCTCAACGGTGATGTTACATCAGTATTTTCACCAAACAGGAAAGATGCCCATTAATTTTGAAACCTGGGATAACTCTATCTCCCTGAATCCCACATGCTCTTTTCGTAGCATTCTACAGACCTTTTCCTGGTACTTCAGGAATCAAGCAGGTTATTCTAGCTAAGATGAAAAGAGACAACTTATCTAAGTGTTATGCTGGGCATACCCATTCATTACCCCAAATTTCACGCAACTCTACTGTTTCTACCCCAGCTCAAATAATACAACACAGTCCTTGGTGCATGTATGTCCTGTCTGGGTCACACAGTCCAAACAATCTTTCAGTCATCATTGGGCATAAACATTTATCCCTATTTTTTTTTTACTAAATTAAATTGGTCAAAGTTGAAGCCTGTTTTGCTCTTATACCATCTTGCACACATGTAAATGGATTGAGAGCTTTCACTGTCTCTAACTTGGAGGTTGGTTCTGCTTTGAAGGAGGGGCTGGTCCCTTCAAACTAAAGTACCCTATGATTTCTGTCTTAAACCTGAAAGATGTTTTGTCATCTTTGACCAATCACAGGTCTCTCCACTAATTTAGCTCATGCTTTTAGCTATGTCAAGGACTGGCTAATGTGATGTTCTGAAAAAAAATACAACCCTGTTCACTGCCTGTATTTTGAGATTCCTCCCATTTCAGAGCTCACGTATGAACACAACTGCACTGAAGACTACAACTGTACTCAGTAACTTTACATCAGATCCTTGCAACCTCTAAACCAATGAGATAGGAAAGGTGATCCAGGGCTACAAGAGCCACATCATCTAAGACTGTCAAATGCATGAGTCAAACCTGGCCTGCAAGATGTGTCTGTTCATGTTTTCTTCAAGGAGGAAAAAGGGCAAGATGCACTTAAAGTTTCCAAACAGCTGCCTGCTTGTAAACAGCCCAAGGTAGCAAATTCAAACTGCCATTGTTGCTACTTGAGAGGAGAGCTGAGCTTCAAGACTCCACCTCCTTAGCATCCATCTAGCCAAGCCCTTGGATAGCACTTCAGGCATCTAACTCAGTAATACAGCAAAAAGAATTCACAGAAACTGCAGAGCTCTCTCTTATCTCATGTTTATATTTTTAGAGAATGGATTTATTTAAAAATAACAATAACACACAGTAAATCCACAAAATCTACTTTAAAGTATAGGGTGGGACTATATTCTCCCTTCACATACCTTGAAATTTCACTGCTGAATTTTTCAAGTTTTTTACCAGTCCTGCAATCTCAGTGCCTTTCATAATCCAGGCTTACTCTAGCATTTGGCGTTGCTGTAGCCAAGCCTCTCTTTGACCTGGTTCTACAATTTATTCAACAATCCTGACTCTGTGGGGAAAAGTGGGAATCTCAGCAGCCAAATACACTGATCTAAAGTTACAGCTTCTGGTACATTCCTGTAACATCTCTTCAATGTAGAGTTGCCTGAGAAACCAGCATAACATCATTGTGAAATTGTAGCTGTTATCTGATTACTTACTATTACTGTGTTTACTGGTCGTGAACATTCATGCTGGCAGTGGGCTATTCATGATCAAGAAAGGAGCATTTTGGTCATTTGCTGGTGCAGTTAAGCCTGCTCTCACAAAGGTTGCCCCATCCCTGGAGGTGTTCAAGGCCAGGCTGGATGGGGTCTTGGGTAACTTGATCTAGTGGAATGTCCCTGCCTATGGCAGACGGGTTGGAATTGGATGATCTTTAAGGTCCCTCCCAACCCAAACTATTCTATGATTCTATGATCCCACCAGAGTTTAAATGGCCATGCCTCACCCTCCCTTGTGATGCTGCTCATCCAGTCACACTACAAACCAGCCTGTGGACACAACATGCTCAAAACTGACTACCTGCAGAAGCGGTCAGGTTTTGGCTAGCTCTCCCACAGGTAGGGATAAATGCAGGGGAAAGGAGGAGGCAGGCACACCGGCCTGGGATGGCAGCACTATGCCGATCAGATCATCTCACGTCACTGTGGAGCTGCATTCTGGGCACCTCCCTGTCTAATGAAACACAGCACGAGGACTTCAGCTTCACAGTAGCACTCGGCAACCACTTCATAGAGATTGTGTCTTGTAAGGTAGTAGAAATCGCTCTTAATATCTGATGTCACAGTCACAAGTTTGTCCATTGCTGCCTGCTGCTGTTTTGCAGGGGTTTGTAAGACTATTTTCCTGATGCCATAAAATCAATCATCTACATGCAGTCTTTCCCATTCATTGCATACTGGCTAGAAGAGAGCTTGGGAAAAAAAGTACTCAGGAACAAAAGCACCTTCTGAACAGATAGAGCAGAAGACAGTGCAGTGAGCCTGGGACAAGCACAGCAGTTCTCCCTGGCACGCTTCAGTAGGCAGGGTTTCCCCTTCTCCATAGCATTCCTCCAGCATCCCTGTGGAGAACAGCCTTCCAGCATTGGCCCCAGGACAACTGAAAGTTCTATTTACCCCTTAGTTTTGCATTTCTCCTGCCCTGTGGTCTACTCTCCTTTCATCCAGAGTCTCTCTGCTGATGTTGCAGAATACAGATGCTGATATACCAGACAAAGACCACCATGAGCATCAACCTCAACAGTCCAGTCACAGCACACATCTGGGTCCTTCAACAGCACAGGGGTGAGTGGCATACATGCGTGTGTGCTGTTACCTCGCTGCAGCTTCCTACCGAGTTACTCTGTCTGGGGTAGCTGAAGCACTCATGGTGCGCATTCTCAGTGACACGTGAAATGGCTCTCTGAGCGCTTCTTTGCTCACTTGACAGGCTCTAAACTGCACCCTGTCCCAATTTCTTTTCATTACACCAAGAGATTTGGTAGAGTCATGTCACCCTGATGCCCCCAGCATTGCTAAGCTGCACTGACTGTGGCTGCTCTCACATTCCTGTTTAATTTGTGCCTGTGTTGTCTCTTCTGTAGGCCTGCAACTGGGAGTATCACGAGTTAGAAGAGGGATAGTTTGCCAGTTATTTCCCCTGGGCTTGAGGTTATCTCTCCTCCCTGATCCAAGAGTAACCTTTGTGCAGGGACCAGCTTATCACTTGTTCAGAGCCCCACAGTTTCCCCACTTTGGTGCAGTGCTGCAAAAGCATCTCACCTTCAAAAAATCTGCTTGTTAAACCTAATACTTTATCAACCCAAATTTTATTTACCCCCTACAGAATGCGAAACAATTAAGACAAGCAGATACATCTGTGAGGTCAGCTGGAGAGGCGGTGTGGGATGGAAAGTCTTGCTCCCCTACACTCAGTCCCCCAACACCACCCTGGTGGCACGGCTGCAAGTGGATCAGCACAAAAGCACAGAAGATGAAGGGTCTTCAGCGCATACATTTCCCATGGGAATTAAAAGAGGACACATGACTGATGGAAAATACTAAGCACAATAGTACAGCAACTACCCTTCCACAGTGCAACCCTTCCCATGGGGGTTTTTGCTTTGCATGCTCTTTCCTCGCTCATCACATGCCAGAGAGTATGCAGCTGGTTGTGCATTGCCTGCTGCCTTATTCCCCTTTACAAGCCAGTGTCGCCTGCTGTTTGTCTTTCCCTGCATCCAGAAGGCGATAAGCAGATGCCTGTGTTTCTATGATGGCCCTTGGACTATCTTTTACTGCCCTTCTGACTGCTGTTAAAAGCAAAAAGAAAAAACAGGACTGCCGAATGACTGCTGATTTGACATTTAAAATATTTTGACACTGAGTGACAGAATAAAGGTTCTAAACCAGGATTTGCTTCTGACCATTTTTCTTGTTTTTATAAACACAGAAAGAGAAATAAAAGCCTAAATACCAAGTGTAAACAGCAGGCTTTTTTTTAAAAAAAAAAACCAGTAATCTGCTCATTCCATGCTTTTTGGACAGCAGCAGAAATTACTTCTATTGTGTTTTCAAGGACCAGATGATGCTGAGTTTTATTAATTTGTTTTATTTTATTTATGCTGTAGCTAGACAGAATTAACAATTAGTTGCACTATTGTCATTTGACAGCTTGGAACTATGAAGACAGGAAAAGAGGAAAAGACCAAAAATCCCTAGCTGCGTTTTGATTAAATTAATTTTGACACAATTTTCCTTCTCTGAAAGCAAACCCGCAGTTCCTCCAGCAGCGGGATCGTAACACAAGGGTTGCCCTGAGCCCGCAGGAGTGCAGGGTGGCATCGCCAGAAAACCCACTCTTCTCACAAGTGCCAGCAGCAGGCAAGAGAAGAGCCAGTTCCAACTGAAGAGGAGCTCCAGTGTCCCAGGTGGCCCCTCGGTACGAGGTCCAGGCCTGAGCAGAGGCACAGGGATGGGGTCTGAACAAAGGCGAGGCCATCAATGCTGACTTCGTCTTCATCTGACTGTAGAGTGCAGGCAGGGACTGGCCACAGCCTCTGCTTGGATCAATGGCAACTAGCTATGTTGCATTTAACCTCTTTTTAAAAAGCAAATAATACTGCTAGACCCTTCTGGGAAACAGGTAGTGGCTGTTATGGAAGCTCCCATCACCCTTCTGTAAATTGTGGGAACCATGGAAACAAAGGCAGTCACAGTTGCTGGTGGTACAACCCAGTGACTTTAGCTAAAAGCCTGATGTGACAAGCAAGCTGTTTATTAATGCACCTCATAAAACAAGCGAGGACCACAAAAATGAGCAAGGCTGAATAATTTGACTTTCTGAGTATGCAGTATGTCCTTTCTGCAAGAGGGCAGGTACACCACTGGTTTTATCTCAAAGCACCTTCGTATGCATCTTGCAGTGTCAAACCCCACGGACACAGGCTGGGGCTCACGGATCTGGCAGCGGATAAACAGATGCAATGACAACATTTGGCATCTCTGCTCAGGCTGGGATAACCCAGAGCTGCAAACTTGTTTACAACCATGCATGAAAAGCAGGCTCCCAAACAAAAGAAATATAAAGGCAAATTTTGTTTTTATGCTGCCTGACCTTGACCAGGTGTTGTGGCAGAGGAGGGGGAAGGGAGCTGCCAGAGCCGGGCAACAGGACCGATTAACCCTTTGGGAGCACTGGGGTTTGACAGCCAGGAGGACCTGATTATGAGCTATTTCCATGCTCCTACCACTTCTCCGGAAGATCTAAGCCACAGAACAGGTCCCAGCTTAACGGCACGGAGACATTACAACAGGCTAGATGTTACAACACTCTAAAAAATCCACCGCTTTATATTCAAATGAGACATATTTGCAACATGCAGTACTGCTTGTCCACAAAACACACTGTAAACTGACTGTTTTCTATTTTTCGGTCACCCGATAATCACTGGATCAGACTGGTCACCATACAGCTGCACCATCACCAACAGCATTATTTATACATAAAACCCTAGCCTTTCTCTACAGCCAGATCTGCCAGGTAGGTAATGTTCTCGTTGAAGCAAAACTGGCTTGCTTTCAATGATATGCGTCTGCCCAGCTATTATACAGCAGATTGCCTTGGTTAAGATTTTTCAGCACAAAGGTAAGGAAGAAACAAAGAAATAATCCTATTATTTTGCATTTTCCACCTCATATTTAGAATTCCACCTAATTTAATTTTAGATTCTCCAGTTATAGGAGGGATGCCACTCAAGTCTCCTTTTTTTCCCAGAAACAAAATGAAGCAAATGAGATAGACAGGCTTTTCCTGCTGATTAAATGACTCTCACCCAGCTCTCACCCATCGAACGCTGCAGCATTCCCAGTCCCAAAACATTTCCGAGTAGCACATTCATCAGAATGGTTGCAACTCCCCATCACTGACAGATGCGATCTTATCAATTAATATATTCAAGCAAGACTCCTTTTTCTCCCCATCTTCTAGTGGCCTGCATTCAGCAGCGCTGACAGCCCTCCATCGGAGGATGCACCCACAGTTAGGAGCTAGATGCTTCCCCTCCTGGATTCTTTCCTCCCTTCCCAAACAGGCGAGGACCACAGCTTTTAGCCAGCAAGCAAAGGGAATATAAGTACGGTAGGTACAGTGAGGATAAAACAAGCTGTATTCTCAACACAAAAAGGAATTTAGTGGGATGCATTTACTTACATGAAGATTCAGTGCCAAACATGGCTGGTCCCAGATGCTGCTATTTTAAAAAGGAAAGAAGAAAAAGCAGTGGAAGAGAGAGGGAGCGTATGAGAGTAGGGATGACTGCTACGCAGCAGGGGTCATGAAGCCAGACAATGCAGTCCAGGCTATCCAAGCTGCCAGATTCTCCTCTCGCCTCCTCTGCTCCACACCACAGATAGTTTTCCCTTGCGCCCGCAGCAAAGGTTCTTCTTCAGGAAGCAAAATGCGGGAGCTTCTGTTTTAAATCCAAGAGGCAAGGGCAGGCCAGCGTCCCTCCCGTGGCACCGGGAGGCATAAATAGGTAGCAGGCACCAGACACTGCAATCCCCAGCCCCTGCTCTCGTAAGACAATAGCAGAGCTTATGCATACACTGGATGACGTCAGGACACTGCAAAGACTGACTGCTGCTAACCCAGAGGCTCAGAGGGGGCTCGAACCGAGCAGAGCGATTCAAATGGGAATTCCTTTGTCACAAAAAGCAGAAGACAAAGAACCAGACATATATTCCCCTCCATCATGACCAAACCTCCACAGGAACTGTAACACTACCAAGAAAATATCTCCCTTGAATTCACACTCCTTTCCTCAGCTGCACGAGATGCAAAGTGTTTCTGTGCAAACAGAATAAATTCTGGGGACAAATGTCCTGATAAATGCCATTTACAGCATTTTCATTAAACAATAACCATTAATTTCTATCACAAACTCGCTTCATAATTTCTCCCTCAAAGCAAAATTAAAATCCTGGGTTAGTCTGCACTTCAGTCCTAATTTTCACATCAAAGTGCTACCCAACTGCCTCATTTACTTAAATCTTTTGTCAGAATACACTGTAGCAATGCTCTAACCATAAGAAATGTCACACATCTAAATAAAAAACCCAAAACCCAAACCATACTGATCTCACTGATAAAAAGGCATCCTAGCAACCAAAGAAATATTTCCCTTCTTTACTCTTCTAAACCATGTAGATCTACTGTTTCTTAGCCTCTGTGAGTGCATTTTTGAGTGCATTGAGGTTGAGTTGTTTGGTTTTTTTTTCTGACGCTCAGTGATTTAAAATCTTAAAAGGCAGAAACAAAGCCCTAAGCTGACTCCTTCTGACCTGCCTGCAGACAAAAGGAATTTGCCTGGCTTGTGCTGGCAAGAGCAGCCAAGCAGTACACTGACGGTTGGAAGTGACTGGACATTGGGACCATCCATAGGAATGGCTGTCAGGAGGAAGCAAAACTGAGAACATTTTTTTAAGTCTCACCGAACAAGTATATGCAGCTCCAAAGATAGCAAAGACCAAAAGGTGCTGCTGGATGCAGAGAAAGGAGATAGATGCAAGTCCATGAACTCAGCATTTAAGGAAAAAAGAACCACCCCTCATTTCTGACCTTTTGAGGGTTAACTATGCTCCTGTGCCAAGGGAGTTTCTGCTCTTCAAAGAATACCCTGGAAAAACAAGCAATACTGACGACTGGGCAGGACCTGCCACCAGGGATCTCAATGTGCTTAAATCATTCCTAAACCAAGCAGGTGTTGTCTGGAGCCACTCTTGCCCTAGAAAGCAATGTCTGGGTCGAGACACAGTCATCCACTGCCAGGCCAAGCCCTCTGCCCTCAGGGAGGGGGAAACAGAGCCTCAAGATCATACACGGTACATATCCACCAGTGTCCCTGCGAACCCTCAACAACCCTGGCCCACAGGTTCTGTGAGGAAGGAGAGAGACCAAGAGGCTGTATGGAGCCTCCCATTGTCCTCCCCATCCTGGTGCAGAGGGTGGGGGGCACCTGCAAGGCACAATCAGCTCCGCTCCTGAGATCCTCTGTTGGTGCAAAACACGCTTCCACTGTTTCCCTGCTTTCCAGCCCACACATTGAACAGTCTCTTTGTGTTCTGCACATGCTGCGAGAATACTTAGGACCAGCAGGCATGGAAGCATTTAACTATATTTAATGTCTGGAAGAAATCCATGAGAGAGACCATACCCTGGGGTGGGACATCTCATGACAGGCAACTTTTATTCTCTCCGTTGGCAGGCAGGACACTAGTGCATGGTGACACAAATCAGCCCTTTGGTATTGACTTACCAGATGTCCTCAAGTCTGTACTTAAGCACCTCAATTAATGGCATGGAGTGTTCAATTGTAATGAATATTTGCAGTCATGTGCATGAATGCTCAGTACCAGCAAGACATGTCCAAATTGGTTTTGACCATAATAATGGCAGTGACACAAACCCTCTGAAAAGGACTGCAGTTTTGCTGTTCCCAGACTGGAACTAGTTATTTTGACTATTTAGAGCCAGTAACGTCTATTTCAGATATAACAGCTTGACAAGGAGTTGTGACGCAGGAAGCAAAGCAAGTGTGCTGGTTTGACTTTCCAGCAACCAAGGCAAGTTCACGAAAGCAATGTAATATGTACTGGTAAGTCTCCTAGATTCTTTAAACACAAACCTCTGGAACAAAACCCCTAATGTTCATGTGCAATGCCTGAAGAATAAGTTTTGCTGTAATGATCAGATTGCAGTGTCCCACACCGTTGTTTCCAAGGAAGATGCAAAACTGCAGGGCTTTCCAACAACATCCTTGAAGGTGTCACGGAGCCCAGGCCCTCTGCCAAGTCTGCACTACAGTGACGCACATACGCAGTCAAAAAGTCTAAACAAGCCATGCAGTATCTGTGGAGGGATTTCATAATAATCTATTTTATTAGCATTAGGCTTGCCAGGTCAGCGCTTTGCCTTGTGGGGAAGGTGACCCTTGATAGGCCACCAAAAGACTTTCTCTGAATTTTTTTCAAGTCTGTCTAAAACACTTTCTAAAACAACTCAGAGAAAATGTTAGTACCTGCTTCTGACCTATTGCTCTTGTATGACCATAACCTTATAGTTAGACTAACCGGCTAGCAGTAATAGGAATTGCTGTTTCCTGCCCTGAGTTTTGCTGTTGGTTTATTCTGCAAAGAAAGGTCAACATATTAATGTCTTCCTATGAGAAAGTTTCTCTCTTTCGCAGTGGCGAAAAATGTTTAAATTAGTGTACAGATAAGGTCAAATTAATTCTCCTGTAGGCATTGGCGTTGCTGTGATTTGCTCGCAGTGGTCACAAGACATTGTTCAAGAATTAGATTAATTTACAATGTAATTTCCATTCAGTTCTCCACAAGCCAGGATGAAATATTTAAAGTAGCAAATATATTTGCTATTTAAAGCTCTCTGCTATACATTCACATTTTTTCAGAGAAAGGGATGTGCTCCTCATCCACTGCCAATCTTGAGCAGATATTCTTTATTCCTCAATTCATCACCACAGAAAAAGAATACATGTATTTTACTTTAGTTTAGAACTACATGTGTGTCTAAAGCCTAAATCATAGTTTTAGTAAAGAAGCTGGATAATAAAATATTGAATTTTCATACAGATGTAAAGTTCTGCTTTTGAGTGAAGAAAAACAGTGCAAGCAGGAAACCGTGAGCTACCAACAGAGGCAGATTCTTACACGTGCCTTATGCTCGTCCAGTCGTCATTCTTTCTTGTCACTGAAGAAACATTTCATTTTGAGCTTAATCTCCTTTTCCATGGGAGAAACTCTGGGAACAGGAAACGAAACCATCCCATCTGTGAGGTTCTCTTGTCCAACAGCCCTGAGCAGTTTCCCTGGACAGGGGAGATCTCACCTGTCTCCGCCTGAAGAAAGGGAACAGGTCCCCTCCACAGTGAAAGCGGAGGATAATCTTCATTGCCCTTCAAGATGGGTAAGGATTTTTATTAAGTTAGTTAAACTTTACTTTCCAAGTTCCCTGTTCTATAAGGTCAGTGAAAGTTTTTTAAGGCATTAAAAGTGTTAATGCTTTTAGGATGCTACTGGAAGCTTCTGAGTGGCTCTGTAGTTAATCCACACTATTCAACCATACACCCTACCCGACCCCCAAAGGAATTCGGTTTGCTTCTAGGAACATTAGCTCCCTCCTAAACACCCCGCAAGACCCCCAGTGACAGCATGGGTGACCAGGGGTTGAGCTGGATGTTTAGGAAGCTGCAGTTTTTGTTGGCTCTGCCAGCAGCTGCCACACCAATTATTGACTGGGATAACATCAAGAAAAAGTGGATTTTATACAGAGAAAAATTAAGCCAAATAGAAGCATGTATCACTGAGCTACACTTGGCTTTACACTTTCTCTGGTCTTGTTCACTGACCCTTCACTGATTTTAACAAATGTTTTTGGTGAAAAAAAGTTGACATCACAATGACACCAGGGTGAATCTACCATGATGGTAAAACTTAGCTTCTTATCTCACAGGATCACACTAATTCCCAAACCACCAAACTGAATAGCCAGTGCTGATGCTACAATGCTGAGTCCCTAACACAGAGCTGTGAACCATTACCCATCTGGGGGGTATTTTCCCAAACAGGCTCCCACCTCCCTCATTAAATGATGCTGCTGACTCAGAAACAGCACCTTTGGAGGGCTGACTGTGGGAAGAAGGAGCACAGAGTCCAGGAGGCTGGGAAGCAAGAAGAGTACTAGGCAGAATCAGGACCACACCAGGCAGCCGAGACATGGAGGACAGGAGACTTGATAGCTGGGAATACACAGCTGAAAATATCCCTGAATATCTGAGCTGTCTGGAAGTGCTAAGTGTTCTCCTCATAGCCAGCTCTTATCACTCTCTGTTCGAGGTTTTCTACATGCATTCCCTGTTTTCAGCTCACTGTTCCCTTACTGCATGGGCACAGAAAGGAAGCAGTCTGCTGGCAGAAAAAAAGTCAAGGTCTTTGTCCCATTCAATACAGAAACAGGATTTTATCCCAGACTGATTTATGGACTGCAGGAATGTTTTTGTCATTTTGTTATCATTTGCTCTTGTGCTGATTTTTTAAATATTTCAGTGTAGCCTATATATTACATTTATGCAACCCTATTTCAATTAAAACATATTTTCCTGCAGCATTTTCAGCCAATTAATGCCTGGAGCAGCCAAGTTCCTTGAGTAAACATACATGCACACACATACAAGAGTGACAAGCAAAACTGAAGAACAAGTACTTAATTTTGCCACCAAATATTCTTTGTATGACCGTGTTGGTCCTTATGCAAGAGATAAAGTTCAAAAGACAGACTGCTTTTTAAAAAAGAGATACAATGAACCATAACAGCCAATTGTTACATTACAGCAACACCCTTCAACTTCAGTTTTAACAAAGATCTTAGCTTCAACACTAGTCTGTACAGTATCACTCACTGCAAGCCATTCACTATGGACAGTGAGATGCAGTTCTGAGGAGATGCTCAGCAATTAACAGAGGAAATTCTGTGTGTTCGGCCTCTCCCAGGCCACCCTTCTGAGACACTTCGAATAGACATGAAGCTCCAGTAGTTATGAAATGGTACAGTATTACACAGAGAAAGCTTTATGTAAAGAATATTGCATACGATAAAGAAAAGAAGAAAGGATTAGCTCATTTTAAGCACTTAATTCTAGAGAAAGGCTGAGACCGTCAATCCCAGGCAGGTCTCTAGCTCTCTTCAGACTGTTGAACGTTAGCTCCTCACTAGCCTTCTGATCTCAAAATAACCCCAGATCTTGGGCTACTGTCTTCTCATAGGAATCAGGAACTTCTGTAACTAAGAGTCTGGAGATCCTAAGCAACACATTATCTCCTTTTCCCCTGGTAGTAGCCTGTAGACTCTACCTAAACACCTGGGGTCTACTGACAGGGAGCAACAGAATAGAAAGGTACTCCCATTCCCTGTAACAGAGGTCACAGAACAAATGTCCCATTTGCAACAAGTACTTCCCTTTCAGTATTCAGTGTGAGACTAGAAAATGACGCAATATTCTTTTAGAAGTTGCTGAGTATAGCTCACCTTCTCTATAATACTGTCAAAAGATTATGATGACGAGGCACCCCTTTCAATTTTGGTTTTGTTGGTTTGGTTTTCAGTTTGGTTGGATTAATTTTAAACATAAAACTGTTTATCCACAAATATCTAAGCTACCAACACAGTGTGATAATCTATTCACTATGTGCAGTTCCAAATTAGATGCATTATCTTTTCAATAACATCAAGCCCCATGACTCAACAGACCATGTGTAATGGCTTCATTAAATTCTCAGAGCAGTTTTTGTCCCAAACTCATGTAACTGTGTGATGAAATGGGGCCACTACTGTATCTGAAAAATGTAACAGTGGAACACACTACCCTTTTGATATGATCCAAGGAAAACTTAAAAACTAAGGAAGCCAATCAGCATTATGGTCAAATATGTTTAAATAACCACCTACTTAAATGTATTTTTAAAATAATAAAATATTAGAAGAAACTAAAAAGTGTGAATTTTCTGCATATAAATTGGATATTTGTGGTTTTTTTCCATCCTAATACCAAGGTCATTTCCAAGGATCTATGCCATAAGACTGCAACTAAGGCACACATGAAGCCTCAAATGTCAAAGTGAACAGGGGTGGATAACAAATTAAAAACCTGATTATAAACAAACCATCATCATTTTTTTATACAATTTTGAGGGACCACAGATTAGGATTAAGGCTGAGTCATAATAAACTGCATGCAAACTGGCATCAGAACATGTGTGCCACAGAAAAAACTCACAAATATCCAACTTACATGCATTAAAAAAATAAGTCAGAGAGATTTAGAACAGAAGTAAAAATTGCCAACATTGCATTACAATCTGCATTAATAATGTCTGATCTAATGCCAAAACTTCATGGTTAGGAGTAAGTTTGATTGTTGAGAGAGAAAGATGAAATGTAAATCACTGCTCAGTCTGAGCAAACACAGTAAGAACATTAAATCTAACATTATAAATAGTGATGATTTCATCATACATGCGGGAAAAATTAAGAAAGACTTCTAAGCCTAGGAGGGAATACTCACAAAACAATGTAAAAATTTATCTGAGGAATTTAGCTGTTCACATCAACATGTTCAATGTGTCCCTGCTGAGGAACTCTGGAACTGGTCAGCCATTTCAACCCAACTTTGGCAAAAGGATAGATGGAACAAAGTTATCTCACATGCTGTGTGACACAAGGAATTAGATAGGGAAGAGGTAACTTACAAAGGTCTTGACTGGCTGAGAGAATTCTGTGTTGAGCATGCTCCCTACCAGACATAAAAAAAATCGGTAATATAAAAAAAAACTTCAATCAAGAGCGACCTGTGTGGATGCTTGTGTGCATAACAGCAGATGAGCTGATATTGCAGCCATAAATTTAATACACTTGTGGAGTCAGAGGAAAAACCAAGTTCACTGGAAACTGTTTCACTACTTTCACTGGACAAAACTGTACCCATATAAGGCTTTCAGTTTTCCCAAGGTGAGGCATTTTGGTGGTATCCCATGCCCTCTTTCCATGGATTTCAACCAGCCTCAATGCCCAGTAGGCTGGAGACGCACAATTTCTCCCTCAGAATAAAAAAATTCTTAACCACAAAAATTAGTAAATGTTTGGATAACTTGATTAACATAGCTTTTCTTAAGAAAGAACAACTTCTAAGAATTGAAAAAATAATCCAGGCAAGAGACTCTCCTGAACCTGCAAGTTCATCAGCATTGGGAATCCCTTTGGGGCACACTGCTGCCAGTACAGACATCCTTTGATGAGGCTCAGACTGCAGCAAGCTTGGACACAGCAGTCTCATTTGCTGCACACTCAACACCAGAAGAGTAAAACCTCTCTTGGAAATGCAATGTTCTCCAAATTAAAAAGGCTTATCCAGATAAGGTCCAGCCTGAGGAACAAATGTATGGTGAAGAGGAAGTCCCCGTCAAAGCGCTTAAGGGTAGTTCCACTACCTTTGAGAAGTAGACTCTTAAACTTGACAGATACCTTAGGAAATGCTTTCTTAGACAAAGCACTAAAGAAAACTTCAGGTATTTAGCCATGGTAACAGAAAGCTTACCTATGTGTGCAGAAGAAAATAAGATTGGAAAGGTTGATGCCATCTGCCCTCCTCATGGCAGATTCAAATGCACCAACATCCTTCCTGCTGGGAACAAGTCACAAAGGAAAACTGCAGATATTCTGAAGTCCAACTTCATGTGGGAATTCATCTTACGAAGTACAGCAGACCTTTACTAGAAGCATCACAGTGCCTACTGGTTCACACAGTTCCTTTCACAGCAAACTACTATGCTGCCAGAACACAAAGAAACCTCAGTAACTATTGTTTATGCCTTCTGTCTAGCAATGGTCACCCTAGAACCTTGACTTCAGATGGGTGTAGTAATAAGCATTATGGCAACTTAATGACAATCAAATGACCAGATGTTAACACTATTCAGGTTTCTCAGAAACTTGATAGGAATTGTGGGCCTCCCTCTGAGCAAACCACACTGCCAGGATGTTTGCATTCTTGCTCTCCCTGGTCTCTCCCCTAGAGAGGTGGGAGGTGATACCCACAGAGCTGCTGTATTCCAGTAGTATGAGGAAAGGATGGAGACATGGAGGTTGCAGCTCCTTCCTTCTACAGAACTGATTCCATGGAAGTGCTAGCCAGCATGATTAGAAAATACTGATTTTCCACATATTTTTGTTGCCAATTCAGCAGTTGCCAACTCTAGCAGTGCCTGTTTTTCTTCGCTGACTCAAATAGAGCACATACAGAGTCAGGCTTAAGCAGCTCAGATGCAAACACCTGCAGATGTGTAGAAATGTCTCCTATGTGTCTGGGAGTTTTAGGAAAAGGAGAGGATATACTAGAGACATGGCCCCATTCTTCAATGAAGGGATCCCTGCACTCCAACCCTATCTTGAACTGTGACCTCTGCTATATGTGCAAGTTCCCTCTGAAAAGCTTGCAGGTTTCAGTACATTCAAGTCACCAAAACAGTGGGTGTTTATCTGAGATACACACCTCTCTTCTCCCCTGCAGCTGCATAAATCTCCATTACACCACTGATTTAACAAATCTGGATACCTGGAAGCACTATGCCACTTCTCTGGCTCCAGTGTAATGAAAGATTAATTGGGCTTGTGTCCAACAGTAGATGGTACACAAAGTTTATCAACTTCATCAGCCCAGGTAGGAAGGTCATGCTGAGCACCATGTTTGCAATAGGCAAGGTGGATAAAGTCAGTAGACGTCACTGGAATGAAGAGCCAGTCTCCCTTGCAATCTGAGACATTCCTCCTCCTAACAAGTTTAAGCATGGAGATGAATTCCTTTCTTCAAGTCCAAGGGTTTGTGGCCCTTTTGACATACGCGTTTTGTTTGCTAAATACCACCTAATCAGTTTTCAAACCAGACTAAGAGCTTCACCTTGTAGAATATATGCATAGTATTGCGGCTCTGCTCGGGTCTGCATGGGAGGCAGATTGCCTCCGAGCATCCTCATTGATGCTTCATGACACCCATCAGCCTTCAGATGGTTACATGCTCTGCTTAGCAGTATTTGTTGTCAATGTTATTTAGCCACTTCAGCCTGTGCCCCCGTTTACACTACAGACAAGTAGTGTTTGACACCACTTATCCTTTGCAGAAGATGTCTGGTGGTTGGCCAAAACACAACCTCAAGCTCAAGCAGTGACTCGTCTCCCACATTTGGTTGGTTAAGGCTGGCTCCGCACCACCTGCAGCTGCTCTGCAGGACCCCTGCTGGCACCCCGAGGTCAGAGGCCTTTAAACTTCAGTCAAATAGATACGTGAATTTGTATCTCCTCACCAACTTTTCATTACTATTTACTAGTTTGAACTAACATCAATCAAAGGCAGTTCGTTACATAACAATCACTTAAAGAAAAGCCAATAACTTTTCTTTTGCTCTGAAGTAACATAAAAGAATTAAACACTTGCTGAAAAATGCCCTGTATGTCTTCTGATAAGGGCCTGTACTGACGCAGGCAGTGGACAGACATGTGCTGCTTGCTAATTAGGAACCGGAATACTGTACTTGCAATAGCCACAGTCATAGTTCAGCTCTGTGACAAAGCACAGTTGATTTACATACACTGAGCTATAGAGCCAGGAGATGTCTCCAGGGCAGGAACTTTCTGAAGCAGTAATCACCTGCTTAGGAATCTGCAGGTAAAACATTTATTTTCTTTAAAATCTGTCATTTTGATTGTTCTTGATTTCTGTTGTTATTAATATTGCCGAATTAAAACAGAGTGCTTCATTAGTTGATAACAGACAAGGACTACTACGTCTCCAACAGTCAACACAAAGGAAAACCAGATCAAATAAAACCCCATAGGGCCAGGTGATGGATAGAGTGGACAACCTCCTTGCAAAAAGTCATAGCAAAGTGGTAAATCACCCTTAGAGGATGGCTGAAGCAGAGCAAGACAGTAATGCCCATGGACATTTACTCAAGCCAAAACCTAAGTTAGATCATATCAATATAGCAAGGTGGCTACTTGCTCCACCTACGCAGCTACAGACAAGCCCAGGTCTCATCCCTCCTCTTCCCAATAACCCACTGAGGTAAAATCCACATATCCAGACCACCTCAAAGGCTGCATCACCTCCAACATTCTTTGCAATCTTCTGATCAAACCCTTCCATTCCAGCCAGAGGTTCCTTGGATGAAAATAAAGGGACAACAATGTGCACAACATATTTAAATAACATCATTTAAAGCATATGTCCATATAACTTTTTTTTTGGTCTGAATTTTTCTAAAATCAAAATATCAAGATTCTTTGCACGTGCCTTTGGAATGAACCTCAAACTGAAACTCAGCCTTAATTGCTGAATATTTTTCAGGCTTTTGTAATTTATACAAGTCTATTCACGTACGTAAAGTATTCTGCCTGTCACTACATTTGTGGTAAAAAAGACATTCAATGAAGTCAGCAAGTTTTAAGAAGTAGGAAGCCTGGGTCCAAAAGCACATCATAATGCCTTCTCCTAATATAGAGCTACTAAAGCATAAACAGGTCCCTGTGAGGAATATTTTATAGTGAAAACTTTATCAAAAAATCAATAACTTCTGCCAAAATAGGACCCCAATAATACTAATGATTAGACTAAGCGAGGCTTAAGAATGTATAACAAAAATATTTTAGTACATTAATAAATAATAGTTGTAAGCCACAGAAAGTCTTGGTTTCCCTCCTTCCAGCATCTTTAAATAAACCCAGAAATTGGAGTGTTAAGAAGATTGTTATTCTGTTTTGCAGATCTAGTAGTACAGAAGTTACTCTTTCAATTGCAGTCTAAGGAAAAAAATCCCATGTTGTGATGACATGACTAAACTCTTCCATATCATCAAGCCCAACGAAACAGATGGTGTCATGCAGTTCTGAAGCTTCTGCAGATAAAGAAAGATCATTAAAGCCTTTGGTTTCTCAAACCAAGGACTATAGCATAGCTTTTGGTGCTTTGTACAGTAAAAGAAGTTCTGAAAAAAAAATTATATTTTTCAAGAGTTAGAATGTTTTTTATTTTTCTTGAAAATGATCAGACAACCAATTTACTTATTGGCCTTTGTTGTGAAACAATAGAGATTTTCTGAATTTCCTTGATTTGAGATACCACTGATCTCTAAGAAAAAGATAACCGTCTTAATCAAGTCTTCAGGCTTTTCCTTCCAATTGACAGAAGAATACATATACTGTTGGCAAAGAACAAAACTTTTCATCTTCTTAAATGCATAATTTCACCTCAGGGTGAACATTGAAAACTTTGTTTAATTTTCTTTCACAATCAAATAAATCCATACTTCTACTGGCAATCCTGTGGCATTATTTCACTGCTTCTGCAGCAGACAGCTATGGATTTCTGTATTTCTCAGCACCAAACCTTCACAAAACTGCATTTAGAGGCTCTACCAGGGCTAGTTAATGCTCCCCTTCAGTTGCATGTTGCTGTGCCCTGGTATTGCTACCCTGCTTTCAGCAGTTGTGCGCTCACCAAACCTGTGTAAGCCTGTGCTCCTTAAACACAGCTTTTGGTTCTCTCTCTCCTGAACAGTGTGTGGGGAACCAGATCTGGGAGTGGACTTGGCTGAACGGAACACAAGAAAGAGCATGCAGTGAAACTGGTCACCTGCCTGCAGAAAGCTGTTCAGCAGAGCACAGTCACCATCAGAGGTTTCCCATTACCTGAGAATTACCTAGGACACTTCTACTGCAGCAACTGTTGTGGTCACGATCAAGCTAACTAAAAATACAGGCTTTGGTCACCTTTGTATCCCTACATACAAGACCAAGAGATCTAACATACTGTTCTCCAAAGAGACAGAACTCAGTGGTTGGATAAAATAGCCTTTAGATACCAACAGACCACATGTATAACCTATTGTTTTTTAAAAAAATACAGTTCTTATGGGAAATATAGCCATCCTTTTTCATTTTAGTGATGGTTGAACTAATTTCTGAATAAATTTGAAAATAAATGTAAGGTTCTCTAAATTCAAAGGTGCTGCTTAAATGGGAATGAAGTACTCCATTGCAAATGACAAGATTTGGTCTCAAGGCACAAGGTAGTTCAGGGAAATGAAGCACAGCCCTACTGATCTGGTGCAGTCTCTGAATTCCTGTGGCAGAGGGATAGGTCACCAGGCATCTTTCAATCATCCTAACTCTTCTGCCCTTTTAACTCTTTATTTTTTAATGGACTTTGCTACCTTCAAGTTGTCAGCAGGGTCTTAGGAATGTTTTTGTCCATTCGAAGACGCACCTGATTTCTCCTACACTTAAAGAGAAACTGACTCTCTTCCTTATTTTGCTCTTCTTTCTCACTCATTTCTAGTCCAGATATAGCCTTCCTCCGACTGATACAAGGAACTGGTGACCATTCAAGGAAAAGGGGACAGGGTCCAGAGATTCTCCATCAACCACCACTGCTCACCCTCCCCACAAAAAATTGCTCACATCATAAGCCTCCGCACGTGCACCAGAGCCCACCTCCTCTGTCCCAGTGTGAACCTGAATATTCCAGTTTTTCCAACTCCTTGATTTTGCTTTGGCAAGGATATAAAACAAACTATCCACAAAACAAACTATTCTTATCAAAACCCACCTTCACAGAACTCAAAGGAGAGCAAAAGCACATCTGAGAAATAACAGACTAATGAAAGCACTATGCTAGAGACTCTCTAAAGCCATCACGGCAGTGCAATACAGAGCCCTTTCCAGCAAACAGTGAAGAACTCAAGCTAAATATCACTGCTGTTGTGCAGCACTGTCATTGCATGGATCACTGACATTTCCCAGGTCAGCCAAGGTTTTCACTGCTATAGGGATATGTTTGCATTTGCAGCATCATTTTATCTAAAATCTTTATGAGACTACAGTGTAGAGCTGTGCTTCAAGGACCAGGTTCTGCTGAAAAGCCAGAGACCTGGCAATCAAAACACACTGCATAGAAAAGACAGAGTCAGGACAGACTGAAGTGTGAGCACATGGGAGGAATGGCAGGAGATGGAAGAAGGTTAACAAAGCAATATGGCATCATCCATCCCTCTCTGTGGAGTTACGGCTGCCTGAGCCACATCCTGTGACTGAAGAGAGCATCAACAACAAACCTCCTCTGAAACAGCACGGCTGTCAGAGGAATTTTCCCACAGTAAGGATCACATTCATTGCTCTGTGCCAGAAACAATATTGCATTGTAACATCTCCAGAATTCCAGAAGACGGAAGAAAAAACATTCAACCTAAGCCATGAACAAACCCTAAAAAGCAGCTGAAGTAATGAGGAGCAGTGCTCTTTTGGGTGCAGTACAGTATGCAGTTTTAATATGTATTGACCATATGGCCAAACAGTGACATGAACTCAGGTTCAGATTCTAGTGCAGACTAGATCTTAATAAATCTTAAAAGGCTACTGATTAAACAACCAAGCTTGATCTTGTAAATTCAAGGGAAAGCTGAAAAGGGGCAGAAACCCCAAGTATGAGACAAAAGTAAGAATCTGAACCTTATGGGTATATATGACCAACAGAAATAAGAAGGAAAAAACAGAAGACAACAAGGAAAAGGGAAACAGAAACACTAAAGGAGAATTTGAAGTGCTTTCTTTTTATCTGTACAATCTCACAGATCTGTCAGTAGAAAAGGAACATGATGATGGCCATGTAGACAACTTTGCAAGCTTCACTGTTCCAGAAAAAAATAAGTCCAAATATTTTTTCAGGGATCTTTTTTGAAGTTCCCTGAACATGTGGCAAAGCTTATTGCCTCTTAAGAATTAGAGTTTTCTTCTTATCTGTAGTAGTCACTGTTATTTTTCTTCCTACACATTTTTCAAGTAATCTTTCTTAGCATTTGTATGAGAACAGGATTTCACAGCCACTCTGTTTTTCTTTTGGTCTGGGACCGCTCTATGCTTTCTCACAATCCTTACAGCAGGAAAGCTGTAGCCTACACAGAGGAAAGCATAAATTACTGTATGACAGGTTTATAAGACCTAATAAATACCACTCAGTAGCCTCCTATTCACTGTCTCCCTTGAAGAACAAGGAGGGATTTTTCTGCTGGCAACTTCTCCAACAGTATCAACTTATTTCATAGAAGCGCATGAATTTCAATGACACTGTCAGAGAAGCCAAGGCAGGCTTGCAGGCCAGGAGGAACAGGCAGGACCCCTAATACACCCCTGGTCAGAGCACTGACCTCGGGGAGGACAGACCAGAGGCTAGACCCTATTTGATGACCAGATGCATTCAATCTACCTTTTTTCACCTCAGATCACTGTGAGTCAGGCTTTGATCAAAGCTGCTTTTTTGCACAAGGTGCTGCTCTGGCCAATTCAGTGATGCAAGCCAGGCAAGGCAGAGATGTTAAATGGGGCACCCATGTCCCAAGATGCAGTCACCAGCACCTGCAGCCCAGCCCAGCCTGAGTCACTTCTGAAAGGTGCCTTGTGTTTTCTTGCATCACTTTGTGGTGTTTTGTTTTGGTGTGCAAAAAGTCTGAAACACCACACAAAGCTTGCTTCATGTAAGTAGCACCTTTATAGGTACCTCGGTTTCATCCTATTCACTGCTTCTGCATGTTGACTGAATGTAAGAAAAGCCCAAGTTTCAGACAGAAAGAAATTACAGCCCTGAAAAGAGCAATGTCTAATGCTATTGAAGTCAGCTAAACCATGTGCTCTGTATGTGGCACGTCTATTTTTCTGTCATCCATCCTTTCAAGACTGTTTATTGTCCTGTTCTTAAGGTTTCCAAAAACATTTCATGCCTTACTTTCATTTATTTCAATATTGTCTCATCTGTGTCACTGAAACTATCAGAAGCCCAATTTTGTTTTTTCAAAAGTTAATTAGGAGCCTCTTTAGTCAAGTACCACTGGGTTTCTTAGAAAGTCACATCACTTTTGAAAACAGGATTTAGATGCTTGATGACATGGAAGAAAATACAGAACAATTTCATTTTGGAGACATTAACCAGTCTGATAGAGCTGACCTGTGCCATGGACCCACACCCACATCACTTGTTACCAGTCTCTTACCACTGATATTCAAGAGAATGCTGCAGAGGTCAAAGAGGTCTGTGTGTTCATGCTTGTTTAAAATCATACATACTATGAAGGCCTAGGATTAAAGCCAGAGGCTTTCTATCCTCATACTATCTCCATTCTCTGTATCACAACCTCAGTACACAAAATAGCTAAGACTCAAAAGAATAACTTTACATAAAAAAAAGGAAGGTAACTAGAATTAATCTGATGATGGAATTCTTGCCACTTACATCTATCAAATGTCATTTTCTGATTGTATAGAAAGAGTTGCACTGACTTTCAGAAATACTGAGAAAGTCTTTTAAGTTTTTCCCTTATGCAAGACATGCAGCTGGACTTCTTTGGCTCTCCATGAAATGTCTTTACCCAGTCCCTCCGCACTCTTTCCTTTTCAGCTCAAGCACAAAGTGTCTGACCCCACCCCCACTTTTTATTGTGGAACTGGAATATGCCCAACATTTTTTCCTCAGTAGACAATTTATTTTTAAACCCATGGCTAAAAACGAAGTGTAATATATCTTAAAACAAATGCTCTTAGTCATCATTTCCATAATATTTCAACCCCTTCACAGGAAATACGATTCAGAACAGCAACTGAATAAAAAACAATGGGTTTCTATTAGCAAGTGTCCACAGCTCTTCATTTCAAATCTCAGCAATAATAAAAAACTGCAGTAATAAAGACTTGGATAAACAGTGTCTCTTTGGAACAGCACAAATAAACAACTGGAGAGCTTTGTGAAAGGTACACCATATTTCAGTGGCAGCCAGCCAGCTACCAAAACAATTATGTTGTTCCTGTTAGTTTTTTTCAAATAAGTAAAGTTTAATATTTAGGAGATAATACAAGTCTAAAACTACATTGCCTTGACTTCCTCAAACAAATGCTCATTGATCCCAACCGGCCTGTTCTCCTAAGGAAGGTTTTCTGTCCTAGAGGAAGAGAGAGAGAGAGAGGTCTCCTATGCCATAATTCCCTGTCGCTCCTTAAAAGCACATCATGTATGCACAGAAGCAAGGGTAAATGCCTGGTATTTCTAACAAACTACTTTATTCCTCCTCCTTTTTTTTTTTCCCCATAGCACAGATAAACACAGGTAAGTGTGTTTTCTATCAGTGATGAGGAGGGGCAGATGTAATGTCTGAAATGTCAGGTTCAACTTTTAGGGTTTTGTAAATCAACATTTTATAACTGCCAAGGCTATCGAGCTATCCTACGAGTCTGGGCAGGCAATTTCGATCACACTGGAATTGTTCCTTGCTTCCCTACTTACTGCATTACACTTCGGTACAGAAGTGCTCTTGCCAGTAATATCAAAGCAGATTAGTCTCTACACTGCACTTAGGGATCTTGCAAGTAGTAAGATGCTTTATTGACTAAAGTTACCTTACTGCATGCAGCTAAGGGAAAAAATAGGAAATACTACTGCAAATAAACTTCCATTGAAGTGCTACATTTCTTCTTTCCCTTAGTTTCATTCGCTCTCATTATTTTTTTATTTTTAAATTCGTTCTCCTTAAAAAGTAGGAATAGTCTGTATGCAAAATAATAAGTTATGCTGCTAT
Organism: Piaya cayana; assembly: GCA_013389865.1. Taxonomy (NCBI): domain Eukaryota; kingdom Metazoa; phylum Chordata; class Aves; order Cuculiformes; family Coccyzidae; genus Piaya; species Piaya cayana. Next base: position 147,182 of record WAAB01023064.1, read on the forward strand.
TTTTCATATGACATTATTAAAAAACAAGTGCAACTTCAGTTCAAACCACAAATTTATGAGAACATACTTCTATTCATGTTGCCATGAGCTTTTAGCTATAGAAGTCAGTGAGATCAGCTACTGACACCACCGTGGGTAGGTCAGAGCATTCAGAAAAAAATGTAACAGGATAGTTGCAGGGGAACATTAAGTAAATTGTGTAGAAAAACAAGTGGTAATTGAAACCTACAATGGTCTGACCTCTATTAAGTATTTTCTCTCAACTCCATTAAAAGGTTAAACACAGTTAAAAATACACTGTTTCCTAAAATTGGCTTAACAGAGGCAACGTGGGCAGAATCGTGGACCTTGTCTGATGTTTGAAAGCTATGGCATTTGCTGCCCTGACAATTCCATGGTGTGCTGATTGGAAAGAACAGGATTTCTCTTAGAGAACACACTGCACCTGACAGAAGGTATTTGCAGACAATAGTATGTATGACTTTGTCTGGAGCTTACACATCCACAAATCAGACCCTGTTTGAGTACGTGCTGTACCCTGAGGAGGAGAGGACATTCATCCCCATGGCCATGGAGCTTCCAAGGGTATTCACCTTTCACAGTAGCATTAACAGGACATTAAATAAGAAGAACAACTGTGTCTCCACACTTACTTTTGCAATTAGATTCTCTCAGAAAATCTAGTTGTTATCATTAATGAACAGGCTCTCGTCTCATATTCCTAACAGGGGACAGGACAAGAGGAAATAGCCGCAAGCTCCACCAGGGGAGGTTTAGGTTGGACATTAGGAAAAAAAATTTCACATAAAGGGTCATTGGGCACTGGAACAGGCTGCCCAGGGAGGTGTTTAAGGCACAGGTGGACGAGGTGCTAAGGGGCACGGTTTAATGTCTGACAGGAATGGTTGGACTCGATGATCCAGCGGGTCTCTTCCAACATGGTTATTCTATGATTATATGATACTACGATTCCCAGCAGAGTTCAGTGGTCTCAGACCAACAGCTCAAGACACAGCCTTCTAGAGTCCCCAAGTATTTATGGCAGATGTCTTCCAGAGGAGTCTGTTATGTGCCATTGCCCTACCTGTACTTACATGGGACAATCTATCCAAAGACCCCGGCTAAACAAAACAAGGTTTCTAGTCACAAATGCCTTACTTTGAAAAACACCATAAATCCAACATGCTGTACCAGCTGGTCCTTATCCTATCCCAACAGTCCTTGCCTCTTCTGACTTTTGTCAGTTACTGTAAATGGCCTCTACTCCAATGGAATCTTCTTTTCTCAAAGGCATTTATCTTGATGTCCATGTCATTCACAGAGCAGAAACCCACCTCAGCTCTCCAGCATGATTTTTTTTCTGCCTAATTGCTCAAGGAAGCTTTGTATAGTTGCGAGCCTTGCTAGCAGAAAATGACTGCCACAGTTGTATGGAAAAACTGTTGAGTTCAGACTGTACCTTGCTGTGCCAGAAAATCTCTGGTTTTGACTGTCCATGAAGTATCACTTGGAAATAATAACTTTATAGAGGACATTTCAAACATAGTTACAAACCTACCTAAAACCTCCTGAGCTTCTCACTTACACATAAATAAATTTTTTTAAAAAAAGTCTTTCTTTAAGTTTTTGTTTCTGGAAAACAGAAGATGAAAAACTTAACAAACTAACAGCAGAAAAAAAGACAAATATCTGGTAGCCTAAAACAGAGCCCTAGATACTAATTTGAGATAGAGAAGCAGGATTTTTCAAACACACCTGTTTGGAAACCTTCCAAGACTATGGATTCTTCCAAGTCCACAAAAGAAGGAGAAAGTAGTGCACAAAGTCTCTAATCTTAGCTTTAGAGAAAATAAGTAATGGAAAAAAAAATCATCAAATGTCTACATTACACAAATTAAACAGTCAAAATGACAGCACACAATCAAGATCTTGTTACAGGTGAAACTTTCCTGTGTATGACTTTACAATGTCAAACTTTTAACATCCACAGTTATCTATAATTTCCCAACACTACAGGACACTTCAGCACATCATTGTAACGATTTTCCAGAGAGGGTGATTTCAAGATCATTGAATGGCTTGGGTTGGAAAGGAACTTCCAGGATCATTTAGGCCAACCTCCCTGCCATAGGAAGACACCTTTAACTAGATCAGGCTGCTCAAAGCCCTGTCCAACCTAGCCTTGAATACTTCCAGCGATGTGACATACACAACTTCTCAGGCAACCTGTTCAAGTCTCATCATCCTCACTGTCCAATCTAAACCTACCCTCTTTCAATTTAAAACCACTGTCCCTTGTCCTGTCACTACAGGTCTTGATAAAAAGTCTCCATCTTTTTTATATGCCCCTTTATATACTGAAAGGCTGCAATAAGGTCTCCCCAGAGCCTTTTCTTCTACAGGCTGAACAACCTCAACCCTGTCAAGCCTTTCTTTATAGGAGAGGTTTTCTGACCTCAGCATGAGAGATCAGAAGTGACGCTCCAGCACATGTATCATGTTTAATGGTTGAACACTGGAAGGAGATTAATTTCCATCCCCCAGTCCTAAGACGCATGTAACACGCACACAGAGATGCCATGAGGTGCACAGAGGAGAGCAAAGAGTGAGTCTCCTGGAAGGCAAAGATAGGGCACAAAGCATTAAGCCAAAAGTTTCCTCGTGTTCAGTTATGTCAGTATCTTCATATCTATGACCTTCTTGCCTGCCACATGCTATTGCCCAATTAATAAACCTTGACAACACTGTGTAAAAAGAAGGATGATATCTCCAAGCAGTGCAAAGAAATTGTACAGCCAATTTTGTCCATGGAAGTAAATGGATTCAGGACAGTTACAGAAGCAGTGACCAGATTTGTTTGTTTGGTTGTTTTTTTCTAGCAAGATCTCCTTCACCTCAGCTAACTACCTTGCTACTTAATCAAACTTTGCAGACTTTTCCTAGTGTTTTGGACAAGGAAAACATTTAATTCCTCAAATTTTGTTTTCAATCACTTGAAATTGGTTTCACAACAATCCATCTTTATTCCAAAGTGTCTGCCTCTCCCAGTGATGATGGCAGGTTACCTGGTGCATTTGCACCAGAGGATGCTAAACTTACTCACATCTAAGCTTTAAGCGCTCCTAAGGTGCCCTAGAAGCATCAGATGGAACAGTTGTTGAGGCTTCAACAACTTACAGCGCTACAGAGGAACCTCCAAAGCACGACAAAATTAATCTGACAGCATTTTTAGTAAATAATGTTTTCTATTAGCTACATGAGCTATAAAATTAAATCTTCTGGTCAGTCAATGCACTTCTGTTCCCATTTAAAGTTAAGAATGCAAAAACTTGACCATAATTTCTTTCCCAAACTTTCCTCAGCCTGTTCCAATTTGGGGGCAGAATTCAGTCCAGTCAAAAATATTTTTAAACAATGTGGTTTATATATAATTGGAAAAGTGACTTTAGTAATCATCAAAATTACTAGAAGTTACTAAATTTAAAACACAAGACCTACATTTTCTTCTCTCCCCACATACAGCAATAGATTGAGCAGAAAATCTGGGTGCTGCTGTACCCAGCATAACATAATCCTCACCCACCATGAACAGCTGCAGCCAGAACCAGAAAAAAAAAAACCCAAACCAGCTAAACAAACATGATGCTAGGAATGGCAAAGAATATGGAATATATAACCTCTTCTATATATTGTAGTTCACCTACACCTTATGAGTAGTACCAATTTATCCATGAGAGGTGATTGCATAAGGAGGCACAAAAGTAAAAATAAAAATTGTAAAATTATTTTTAAAAAATCAGTATTGCCTAGTTCACATAAGAGTTAAAGAAGGATGAATACTGTATGTGTATGTAGAATAAAGAAGTAGAATGGCAAAAAAAGTAGCCATTCCATTAAATAAGGGACCAATTGAGAACTGTACAGGAAAGCAGGTTTTCATTAAACACATAATTTACTTGCTACAGTCACTATGAAAAGATGATGCTGAAGTCAAGAACCAGCAAAACTCAATGTTGGAATTATAATAAGACAGAAGAGGAACAAAAGGAAAGCCACGTGGCAAACTTGCAAGTGAAAGTAATGAACAAGAAGAGGCAGATTATAACTGGCACCTGCTCATTAAGAGTTATTTTACATAGTTGGCTGCATCTGGTATTACTGATTCTCCGGGGAAAAAAAACTACACCTCTCCAAAAGATAACTGACCTCTCATATTCCCCAGAACAACACTAGAAATGACCTGAGTGACTCTACCACAGACGTTTCAAGGTTCCGCACAGTTTCTGGAGCACAGCATACTTGAACACACAATACTGCTCAAAAATATGAAGAACACATTAAAACCCCTGCTTTACAGATAAGAGGCAACTCTTGAATGATTTCCAGACTAACTTGAAGAAGCTTTCATCATAAATTACATTATGTTTGAACAGGAGACCGTTCCTTTCTTCCCAAGTTAGAGCTGTCTATGTGACACTCTGCAAAAGCAAGACTAAGGCAGTGGTCTTACAGGTATTTTTGGCTGGTCAGGTCTTAACTGCTTTTTCACTGTGAATGCCTGTCATCACCACTCTCCCTACCAAGGGTACCCCCCAAAATTCTGCTGCCATAACAGCACAGCAGCAGTCACCCTACATTCCAGCCCTGCCTGAGGAATGGAGGTTACTACCAGAACCAAGCAAAACCACTGAATGAAAATGTGTTTGAGCTTCATCTTGACACATCTGTCCAGATGCATATACCTGGTTTTGCAGCACAAACTAGGTGGGCAACAGCAGTGAGGTGTTTCCCATAGGAGGTTTCAACTGCATTGGCTTTCACACTGAACAAAGTCTAACCATTGTTCAGCTGTTTTTTATTCTCCATAACCCCAGGTCAGGGCCATATAACAGCCAGGGATTCATTTGCCTTTTGAGTAAAAATGTCAAGATTTTGCCTCCACTAAGATTTTACAGCAGTACCACAAATGGGCATTAACTATATTGCATGAGGGAGAACGAGAGAAAAATCACTGCTTTGGTAATGAAGACACTGCTTCTCAGTAGTCTCTGGATGACACTCTCCAGCTTATTAAGTATCATTTCCCACTCTTCCCTACAACACACTGAATTCATATGTCTGATCACTAAAATGAACTTTCATGACGATTAGACCTCATCTTTCCTGCCTGTTTCTTTTCAGTTGAAGGACCCTTCCCAGGAAAGGAGAAAGCCTAGTTCCAAACATGATTAGAAGAAATGATAATGTCTGCCAGCAAAGAGGCAATATGTTTTATGTTATCTGCAATGGCTCCTCAAGGGTTTCATAAAGGATGCAAGTATAAAAGGGAAGTTTTACTTTCTCACTCTCCCCATTGAACTAGGTGTTAAAAGCTTTTCATCTAAATTTAGGGTTAAAACTGTACAGACAAAGCAATACCTGGATTTTGAATCTGTTCCATATCATTGTCTCTGTTCCTCCACGCACAATTTGGGAAGGGGCCATGATGATATGGCTGAAGCAAGAGGCAAGTAAATTGTAACACAAGTGGAGGAGGAGTGTGAAAGTCATTACTCATTTAATATCTGGAAAGCAAATGAGAACTTGATGCTAAAATGATAACACCTGAGAAATAAATCAATACATCACACGTTATTTGGCCTTTCCTTTACATATGAAGAACTGCTTTTCATGCAAAATACATAGTAAGCCCCACTTAACAGCTTCCAAAGTCACAATACAATTGGGCAAATTTAGTTTTTCAAAGTACTTCCATCGGCAGCAATTTAACCCGTAACCTTCTTTTAATTATTCTGACATAGCCATCGTTGGTCAGCATTAGAAGACGTGGTAAGCTAAGAAAAGGCCAAGGCCTTACCTACCAAGGCAGCTATTCCTTAAAAGCCTTAAGAGTCACTGCCCTTCCAATTAACCTGCTATTTTACGCCATGGTAAATGCAAGGAAGGACAAAGATGAAATATATAGTATGTGAAGTGATGTAGGAGATGACTCACCAGAACAGAACACCTATCCCTATGCCCTTGACATTCAATATGAGTTGCTGGTAGCCATACAAATCTGTTTTCTTGTATTGTCTTTGAAATTTCTTCAAAATCTTAGTTAAGCTGCTGCCTTGATAACACACCAGCAAATACTTTCATTTCATTTATGAACATCTGTCATAAAAACACATCACAGCTGAGACTGCTCCTACAAAAATACAAACATTTTTAAGTATTCAAATTGCTTCTACCTACTATGCCTACTATGCTAAGTCTCCTTAGCTGAGGTAGCTGTTCAAATAAGTCACAGACACAAATCAATTTAATAACCACCAAGCAGGTGGGAACCTATCATTACAAAACACTGACACCTTCTCAGCACTTTGCAACTTATTCTAAACCATACCTGCAATGCTATTTTTCATCTTTTATTGCTTACAGTTATCTTTGGTTTATGTGGATACATCACATAAAGGCAGGAGTGAGCATTTAATACACAGCCATATAAAGGTAACTCATCAGAGTCTCAGTCTAGTTGAAACTCCCCAAATAAACTCATGGATAAAACCCCAATGAAGCAGATGTGTAGTATTCCAGAGACACCTGATGTTAAAGAGTCTGTTTTAACTCTCTGAACAGCTGTAACCACCTACACGCTCATATTTTTAAACACTGCTATTGTACATAAACAAAATATCAATGGCAGCCCACAGAAAGAACATAAAGCAGCTGGGGAACAAACTGAATGAAGAGAATTAGAGCTCAATTGATTTGATTTATAAATGAACAATGATTTATAAAAGAACAAACTTCTTTTAGCAAGGCAGACAAAAGCATCAAAGGAAAGCGATGGCTTCTTTACTGACAAATGCCTGATAAAAAAAAAGTCAAATGCTACAAGTGATGAACACATTTATTATTATTTTATAAAGTTTATATTGAATCAAAGGGTCATTTCTTAAGACTTTCATCAGTGTCCACAGTTGCCTGAAAGGATCAGTTGTAGTTCAGGTGAAAAAAACCCCAAACTAAACAACCACTACCTCTAATTTGTTTTTACAGATACAAAACCACCAACAAAAAATACCTTTGAATGTATGCAAAAGTGCTCAGGCAAATGATACATCAAATCTATAACAACTGGGGAGAAGAAAAACTTTCAGGGAATTAAGTTAATTTTGCTTTTTGTACAGAATAAGGCAGCCAGCCCTGGGTACAGGTCAGACTGTGCTCACGCTGGGCTCCACGAGAAAGTACCCCAAGTTATGGTTATAAGTTAAGGGCTGTATGTGCAGAGATGTTCTGCACCAGTCTTCTCCTGTGGATCAGGCTGTGCTGCAGCAGGGTGGCCAGTGGCTCTGGCTGGGGATCGCTCATCTCTTACTGCCTGACCAGCTCGTCAAACAGCACGGCAGCTTCTCAACCACTGCAGGTTGCCACCCAATGCTCAAGCATAAAGTTTTCCAGAGCCTTAAGAATTACTTACAGTCTGTAAGAGTGTTTTGCGACCTCAATGTCTGAGGCAGTGGGTGGAGCAAGGGTCGGCTGGCCAGTAGCCGGCACCTCCTTGGTGTTTCAAATGCCAATTCTTCCCACTGTCTGCAAGTCCTCAGTCTGCAGGAGCACTGGCACACAGATGTGACACCCATCACGACAATTGTGTTTCAAACTCGCAGCCTAGCTTATTTTGCAGTAATCGTTTCAGGAAGACAAATATGAGACAACTTAAATCAACAATCAGTCTCCCAGTCCTGTGTTTTCTGCTTTTCACCCTACTTAAGAGTCTGGCTTTACTGCGGTCACCGTTGTTGCTTCAGTTTATTGAAGACCAAGATCTTGTCTTTCATCTGACCTTGTAAAAGCGATCTAGAGGACCAGCACACAGGCACACTTCTGAAGGTCAAGGGTGGAACGTGAGTTTGCTTTACGGTTAAATCAGTAGTAGGATGGCCTTACAATGATATTGTTACATATCACATGACTGTTCAACTTCCCCTCTGAGGATAAACTGATGCAATATACTGACTGTTAAGGATCTCTGCCTCTGTCTGAAAGGGCTCCATCACATTCACAAGTCTTCTGCATGAGACTGTGTCTGTGTGTGCATGTGTCCACAGCTGGAAACTGATGCTCTGACACACAGAGACCTAAGGTTTTTTCAGACTGCGTTTCCTATAGGCCACAGAGGCCTTTCCTTCTCTCTGGATGCCTCTGGCATCTTTAACAGGATGCCCTCTAGCGTATAAACTGTACAGGGACCTTTCTGCTTCCGCTCACATTACTGCATATCAAATGCAAAATGTGGTTAAGGCAGCCTAGGCAAGGGAGGCTGCAGGGCTCAGCTCAAGCACTAAGGGAAGGACCAGAAGGGAACTAGCAAAGACAAGGGGAAAAAAATACCTAGCAACGTACAGTGCAGAACAAAAGTCTAATCTTGGTGTTCTCATCTGAACAGCAACCACTACATAATGGAAGTGACTCAAATGCAAGTTAGTTTTCTGCTTGATAAATATCTGCTGAATTGAAAGTATAATCTTATCCCCTTCATAAGCAAATTAAATTAATCCTTTCTAACAAATTTATCTGCAAGATGCCAAATGCTAATGTTAACAGTCTCTGTAAATAAATACACAGCTTATTTTGTTCACTGTAGATTAATAACAGAATTCAAACTTCAGACTGTTCCCATTTACTGTCATGCATTGTTGCAACCCCCCAACCAGATGGACCCATATCTTAAGAACAATATTGAGGACCTGAGTTAGTCAATGATCCTCTTCCTGAAGTACATACAGCATTCATAGAGAGCAAACACATTGCAGCCAAATTTGTTTGAACTAGTGTGCATTATTGATTTATTATTATTTTATGGCATTCTGGCATCTTTCATTAATATTAACTTTTATTCCAAACTACGTAACTTCTTGCAAGATCAGTAGCTACGATGTGCAGTACTGAATGAGTGAAACAATATTGTGCCACTGTAGATTCACATATTATATTCTATGTCAGATGATATTCTTACAGTTAGCAAAGCACTTTATGGTTTATTACTATCCTTATTATAAAGAGCATATAAATAAGTACATATTAATAAGTAAAGTAATGACCAATGAAAGCAGCTAGGTGATGAAATACCATGGGTGTTTCTGAAGACATTACCTGTAGATATGATTTCAGCTTGATGTTTAAAATACATACCCCAAATAAATTAACACTATAAAGAGTAACAGGGAAGATATTTTTAATACCAATTTATTTTCACCTTAAATACCAAAGGCAGAGAAAAACTGAAAGAGGTAGGGGGAAAGGAAGAAGACAAAGCCCTTAGTTACGAGGCTGGCTGAGGCACTGCTCATGAGGCTACAGCTATATTATACTGCTTAATCATACAAAAAAAATACATCAGTCATTGCCAGCTTCAGTGTGGCCTGCAGAAAAATGGGGAATTTTAGATCTACCTGAGTTTTAGAAAACAGCAGAACAGTACTTGAAGCACCAAAAATTTTCAGCTAAGTGATTTTAATTACTGGATTTGGCTTACATCATGTAAAATTCACTGTATTGTCACAAAGCTTAAAATGTCTAGCAACTTCAAAAAAACATCAAAAATGTGTAGAAAGATAACTGAATGAAACTCTAAAAACCATAAAAGTACATGAGAAAACTCACAACTTATGTTTAGACAAGTCAGCTTTTTTTTTAACACATAATACTTACTGTATATCTTTGTTTCATACTGTCTAACCTGCACTGCTATCAGTTCTCAGTTTCTTGACACCTGTGATGTTCCAAACACAGGAAGACAGCGACTGTGCAGACATATTTCAAATTGCTGAGGGTGTTCAGGAGTTACTCGTGCTAAATACACTCTTCTATCAGAACCTAAAGTCAAAAAACCCTGGGGGCAACAGAGTCATTTCATCAGAGCCAGAAGGAACTTTGCCAACTGCTTCACAGAGAAGTGCAACACAGACTTTCTCAAAATAATCACGGGAAGTTACGTTCCATTTCTGCCTCGTAGACACCGATCTATCAGCCAAGGCTTTAAAATAAAGCAACATCAGCCCTGTACAAGTAACACCCACAAGACCTGGAACATTGAAGGATTCCCCTTTGCTTTGGTGAGGACTGGAGGCATAGAAAGAAAATCATATCTGCTGAAAGACAGATTGAGTTATACCTAAAGACTTGAATAAAAACAATATATACCAAAATAAAGGCAGCAAACCAATAAGATTACTTCAACAAAATAAAATATAAGACAGCAGCAAGGCATGAAATAGTCCCCAAACCAAAGTGAATAGTTCTGAATGGGAACTAAACTGTTGAGTGTGGAAGAAAAAACAACAGAAGTAAGTGCAAGAAAAGAGATATTGTGACAGGAGAAACAGAGACATAATTCAGAGAAATTAACACATTTAAGACATGGCTGAATGTGAGATGAAGGGAATATACATAAATCATCCTACTGTGAAAAAGAAGCGGCATTTGAAAAATGAAGCCCAGCATCAGGACAGTTTTAATAAACTGATGAAACTCCCCAGACTATGCCAAATAGCTAATATTTCTATATTTAATATGCAGACACAAGCTACTGGGCTACTGACAAGGCACTACTATGTGAAACTTCAGAATTTTAAAAATAACAATAAATTAAGCAACAGAGGTAAATGAAAAATTGGATAAAACACAAAATAAATAAATCATGCCAGACCAACCAGATGTGTCTCTATTAAAAATAGCTGGTTTTCTAGCCAAGAAAAACACATAGCTCTAAACAGTCTGGTTTTCAGAAACATATTTGACAATGCCATAGGAGGTTAGCTAAAACAGGAGATATGGGGAGGAGGGAAGAACCGGTAGAGATGGAGAAACCTACAGCTTGTCTGGGAACACTGCGTTATATGGAGGGCCCATGGAGCTGTCAACTGAACCTTATTAAATATTTTCGTTACCAAAACCAGAAGCACGCAGAAGGCAGGTGGTACAAGCTGCCAGAGAAACTGGATCAAATTTAACCGTGTGAAGGGCAAGGGACCAGCAAGGCTTTCTCCTAGCAGCTGGTCAACTGGCATGACAGCTCCACACCTATATTCCCACATACTGCTACAATACGCCAAGGAGATATGGACAAAAAAAAAGTCAATTTTAACCATATGACTATACAGCAAAGTATTTCAGTGGAAGGTGAGAAAGATTAATTACACTACATAAGGCAGTTAATGAAGCCTTCTCTTGGCATATGGCATACAACTCTGGTTAACTAATTAAGAAATGGATGAAAAAATGAAAGAGTAGAGTATTACTAGTATGATCAAGGCCACCTAGACATTTTAGAAGAGCGGGCTAAGATAGCCTATCTGACTCAAGCTCACAAGGGAGGATGAGGTGGGAAAACTCCATATAAGTGCATTAGGAACCAGTCCTCATGGTGGCGGTGCAGCTTCTGAAAGTAAAGGAGAGAGCTGTTGTGAAGGCAAATGCATGCAAATCAGCCATGAATGCATCTGGACTGGAGCAAAACTAAGGTATCTAACCATTAGAGCTATCAAATTCCAGAAATATGTTTCAGTGCAGTGGTTTATGGGAAGGTAATGTAAAATATAAGTGACAACTGTAGTCAGGAACCCAGAGAGCCCCATTCACCTCTCTAGTCCCAAACAGGATAGCTCCTGCCTACCCCTCACAGGAGGCAAGGAAGCTATGCTAGGACATCAAGGGTCAAAATCCTGGTTCCTGCACAGCCACTGACAAAACGTCTTCAATTGCAATACAGGCCAAATCCTCACTAACCAGGTCCAGGGAACTCCTGTAGACCAGGCATCTTCTGAAGTCCTGGAGCTAATGAGAGCTCCTCGTGGCTAGAGTTCCCCACAACACTACCTGGCTTTTGGGGCTGTTGCTAACACAGCTCTGATCAGCACTTTTAAAACTACAGGCTCTTGACAAGGATTTCTAGAGGGGAAACCAAGTTTAAAACTATGTAGGACAATATTTACTGCTAAGAGATTCTCCTGTGCTTGTATCATTCCTCTTTTGTCTTAATCCAAAGAGGTGGAGAGACAGACATAGGGACAAGAAGGCACTTCTATACCACCCTATGCAGCATGGTACAGAAGCCTAGCCTGAGTGTGCAGATAAACCCATAAAGTCAAGCTCTGTTGAAGAGACACTTCTTGCTCCTAAAAGTGGTAAGTCTACAACAGTGCAGCCCTGCACGAGACCTTCTCAGCTTGTCTCAGCAGGAAGGGCTCATTAGCTCACCTGCAGCACATTGCTGCTGTGCAATCCTTTCTGCTCAAGAAGGGGCTTGAGTCACACCTGGGGACTCCCTGCCCCCTTGTCCCCTCCTCTGCAGGGTATGACAAGCCAGCTGCACACCCTTTCCTAACAGGGTTTGGTTTAACCTTCTCTCTGAAAACCAAGGAAATGATTTGTCTAAGCTAAGATTCACGTAAAACATACCAGCTGCATACGCTGCTATCAAGTTCACTTCAGAATTAAAAATAGCAAGACAAATTTCACATGGAAGATTGAGTGCATTAGTAGATCATATAACCTTGATCCAGACCATGCCACGGTGTAAACAATTTTCAGTGCTCAGCACAAAACAATCACACAGTGCCATCAAAACACTTAGTTTTGTGAAGATCACCATCTATGGCACTCTCAGATTACAAGCACATTTTCTTGAGAAATAATTGTCAACCTTACAAAACAAACCAATGACAGCTATAATATTCTTGTGCTTTAAATCTTATCTCTGACTGTCTTGCTGCTGAGCATAAGACCTAACACATCAACCTAACAGGCTTGACATTTAATAAGCCAAGTTTATTTCTAGAAAGTGAGCTGGAAATTAAATCTCATGGTTGCAGCTGGCACACTGCGCAGAAGAGGAATCTTACGATGACTGCATTTCATTTTTGCCCAATAGCTTTCATCCTTCTAATTGGTGTATATATAAGTGCACTTAATCACTTAAGCACTGAATCTAACACAGTGATAAATATCCAGTTTAGGCTCCACAACAATAAATCTTTGTCTTCTCACAGCAGCTGGTGAGTTTTGATTTGGACTTCGAATTTAGGTCCTTTCCTCAGGCTTAACAGTAATAACTTGTTTGTTCTGTCTACTGAAAGCATGACATTAACTCTTGTCTTCAAATGCATTATCATTGCTTAAGCTTAGTGTTAAAATAGGTTACCCTTCAGCAGGGCCCACACAAGAAACACAAAAAAATCCAATTAGCCTGTGTTGGGAGTTTACAAAGCAACTTTAACTCATTAGTATTTTCACAGCATCACTGGTCCACATGACACTTCACAGACATGAGGATGAGCTGGAGTTTATAATACAATCTTTCAATAGATGCTTCCAGTGCCACAAAGAACTAATTTAAAAACAGGTGGAAGGGGCCTTCAGACACCTCCTCTAACAGCCATCAGAGGAGCAACTTCCCCACAAACACCTCACAGTGTGGCCTTAGGACCAAGCTAGGTTTTATCCTCAATTCTTTGACAAATACCCTAAATATGTTTCTGAATCAGCTCTCATAAAAGGAAAAAAAAAGAAAGTAAAACTTAGATGTGACCATCAAATTACAAGAGAAAAAACAGCCTTGGACTGAAGAGACTGGGGACTCTCCCCAGTTTTGCTACAGGCTCTCTGCAGCACCTTGGCAAACTATGTCCCAACTGTTAAGAACTTGTGCCCATTAATTACCTTTACAGTAAACCCCTGGACCCATGCTTGCAGAACAGGTCATGCCATAAAAGATTTGCAGGATCAGGGTCTCATTTCCCTACAACTTAGTTCACCTTGTACAGTTTAACATAACTGCAAGTTGCATACAACAAACCATCAGATATCTGGAGCAGGGGATTATTATTTTTAAATATAAAATATCTTTTTAAAATACCTCTTTTGTTATAGGAAAACCTGAATCCTGACTTGTGTCTGCAGCACAGAAGACACTGTTCATCATTTTCTGATGGTGATGATCATTTCTATAGATTTAAGTCCATGGGAACTGCTCGGTCATCCAATGTAAGTCAGCACTGAGGTTGTTTTATTTGCTTTACCACTTGCCAACAAGACAAATAACTCTCCCTTAAGCACAGAGCTTGCCAGGTGACCAAACTTCACACAGAAACCCTAGGCTTGGTGGAGAAAGCAGGCTGGTACGTGTACAAAAGTCCTGGCATACCCAGGAGCCTGAGAGGCTGGAGCCTCTGTGCTTGCACATCATACCTGCACACCATCAGCAATTGCTTACAGCTGGGTAGGTTTTTTTATCTCAATATGGTATCATTTTTACTAGTCAGCTCTCCTCTTTATCACAGGCCATTAGATTTTGCTCCCATTACTACTCTATTGAGCTTGGCAATCCTCAGCACAGTGATGGTTTTAATACCACGACAGCCACAGCTCCAAAGCCACAGCAGTTGGGTCCAAACACATATGGCCTCAAAGATCTCCTTTAGAAACATACCTTGCATGTGAATTCCTCTGGACTCTGCTTGCACCCACCCATTTTTGTAAGATTTGTCTTCCCTATATTCAATGTTACTTCAGTCCCCACTATTTTCTTCGTATAATGTAGTTTACAGTGTAAGCAATCACCCCTCAATTCTTTGTTTCTATTAAAGTGAAGGTATTGCATTCAGCATGTCTCGCAGTCAGGCTGCTTCTTCAGACCACAGATGATTTGACCTCAATTCTGCCAAGTATAACGGATGCATTTGAACTCCAAATATTTAGGAAGCTCACTACATGTTTGTCAACTAGATGAAGCTCTTACTCCTCCTTAGTTACTGCCAAGTGGCCTCTGTAGGTTCCCTGTGATTAGATAAACAGTTTGATCTTCCTTATGCTAGTAATGTGCTTTTGCTAGACTCTGGGTAGTTCCTCTCAGAGATGCTGCAGCTTTCAGAATCCATTTTTAAACACAGGCAAACCATTCCCTCCAAAATCCCAGTTTTATCCAATATTGTTACCCTAATTCCTATTAGATGTTGCTCTCAAGGCAGGCATCATGTTCTTCAGTCTATGACATACTGCAGAGCTTTGACACATGATGCATTTCTCTCTTTTCAGTCCTTTAGCTACTCACAGAACTTAGAACTTCTTGCATCTTTCATAATGGCAAATTTATAATCTAGATTTTTGCACTTGTTCTGTTTACAGAATAAACAAGTAAAAAAAAAATTTTCAAATTTTTCCTTTAATTTAGAATCGCGTTATTTTCAAAGCTACTCAGACCATCAGGACCTACAACCTCTGTGAACAAGTCTTATGCTCTTTCAGGTTAAATTTATCCAGGCAGTCAGTGGAAATCCCACTACATATATCCAGTTTTAAGAGCACTTCTGAAGATTTTCACCAGCACATAGAGGACTTCAGACTTAACTTAGAAGCTGGCAATACAACTCCATGGTTGCGTATCAGCCCATGTTACAGTAAGTTCACTCAAGATTTTATCAAATATTATTCTGAAGGCTTTGGCTTACACATCTCCCCTGAAACACTGGCTGCAAATATCCTAGAGCTTTTGTAGCATGAGAGTAAATTTCTTAAAGAAGTATTTTCTGAAAACCTTGCATTTGCTACAAACTTCACTCACTTTCCTGCATTTGATGCTGATTGAAACACCTGGTTCAGTCAAAAATCATAAAGAAATGCCAAAATCTGTAGAAAACAAGTATCATTGTATGCTGCATCCATCAGGAACTCATCTAAAATGTTTTGATAGGGCTTTTTTCCCTCACAAGAATCCCAGTTTTCATCTATAAAGTATTTTGCCAAAAATAACATGCTACTATCAGGCACATCATATTCTTTTCCATAAAAATTAAAAGGAGAGCTTCCAAGCATACCATACTCAAAATACACATTCTTAAAATGGTTAAAGTCTGCTTTATAATAACCTCTTGAACATTAGTCTACATCCAGGTAACAACTAATTTTTTTTCAAAAACCAAAAGAGCAGACAAAAGAAGCCTCAAATGTCCAAACCCTGTCTGGAGGCTCCACAGCCATTATGAATGCCTCGTGGTGCTCTCACCAATATAACTGAAGAGGGAGGTTAAGAGTAAACAAAACACTGTTTACTTTAATTCCATGGGGACTGCAGAGAAATAGGAACAGTATTTAGAAAAGAATTTCTGAGAAAGACAAAAATTAAAAGACAAGTGATTTGGGGTCAGTGGGCAAGCTATCTATATAGCTGATACAGTTTATTCTGCGAAATCCATAAGCAGACTTAATGCTGACCTTGCTAGAAGTGGTCATGTATTTAAAATTTTACTTTGAACAGTATAGCTCATGCAGAAAAAAATCCATCACCATTGCACTAGCAGGGAGTTAGTAATTTCTCCATCTCCTTTTGATGGCATAAGAATTTTGCTCCAGATTTTCTCTGGTTATGCCACCACACTCATTTCTGTATTTCATAGAGCAGTTGCTTACAGGGAAACCTATCACAACGATGGAAGATGACTTCGCAAGAAGGCCAAGCAACTATCAGCCAGTCTACAAATGTAAAAACAACCGTCCTTCAGTTCTTCTCAAAAGAAACCTTTCACTTGATTTTAATCCATTTGAAATTCCCTGACCTTCATCAGGTTAATGTTTCCCAACCCTCATGATTACCTTCCCAGGCTTAAGTTTATGAAGGGGAACAATACCTCCTGACTGCACTGTCAAGATGAAATCACAGCAAACACAGTGACAGGCAGGGTGGCTACGCTAGCCAAGCACACCAGAAATCCATGCTTCCCGATCCAGGGATGACAAAGCCCTGGCTAACAAAAGACCCTCTGCCTTAAGGGTGCTTTACCACAGCAGGTGTGCGCACACACAGCTCCAGATGGTCAAATATCACCAGCAGGAAAAAAGTGACCATTAGTTAATGTTTAATAACAGGCAAATGTTTCCTGCTGCTACTTCAATTTGAGACCACAGGAATGAAAAGTTACTTATTTCTCACATTGCAGCCTATTGGAGCACACTGCACAGGCGCTGAGCATGTATCTGCAAGGTCAGGAAGCCCAGAAAGGGAGGATCAAAAAGACAAAATAAGCTGCACTGACAGCAACCACCACCCTAAGTCAGCAATCATCATCCTAAGACAGCACAGCCTAAACCTGAGAGGGGTGCTCCATCTCTTCGTCTCCTGTGGTGTTCTGATAATGGAATCACATCCAGCTTTCTTGCACAGTTAAATACTGGATAGTTTTCATAAAATGAGGGTTCAATGAGACAAGAGTGGTCCAAGTGCTTTATTTACCACAGCCTGTGCAATGCATGTGAGCAAATGCATTTGAGGTGGACCAGATCACCATAACATCTGTCTGTCTACAATTCTCTCTGTTCTGCATCTTCAGAATGAAATGGATTAGAGAAAGCATTGTTATACTAAGTTTACAGAGAACAAAACACTTTGAACACGTCTAGTACATCCTCCTGCCCATGCATGCACAAACCCTGACTGTGAATAGTCTGGTCTTGGCCAGTGCTGCAAGCAATGTTGTACATCAGTCTCTTTCTTCCCCTCTCCGGATGCCTGGCACCGTGCACGGTGTTTCAGACTCTAGGCCCTAGGGGAAGCCTATTACATGGTGGCAAATCCCATATTAATTAAAATTCCAGGTAACTATTTCAGTAGCAAGGTCAGAATACTAACAAAATATCATAATGAAGAAAGCCACCACATTCCTCAGAACATAACTTTGTCAGAACCACCAGTTCCTCACCAAGGAGGTCTCCCTCCTCCAGCTGCCTTCTCCCAGGCTCAGGATGGGGCAGTACAATGTTACAAGTGAAAGGGAAAACTGGGACTTGAAGGGACTTTCTCCTTCTTAGGATATGAATAGAAAGCCCAACTGTTATGTCTGGAAAAACAAGCAGGGTTGCACATTTTTAGAAGAGGTGTGTCTTAGTTCAGATTAATGTGGCATTCAGAAATTGTGCAAGTACCAACACAGGAGGAAAATACAGCATACTATATAAAGTAGTCATGTTTATTTTAAATATTTTGGAATAACATTAAAACACCTGCTTCCTCAACTTCTTATTTCGTATTTAGTATTTTAGCCTGGCATACTAAGTCTCCTTTCTTGCTTCCTGACTAATGGCATGGGACAGTTATAATAGTTCAAACACTCTTATTCATAGAATAAAAGTACTTCATGATTTGATTTGTACATCAATCTTCAATAAATGCAAAAAAAACCCCCCATGAAATAACACAATAAGCTGTAACATGAGTATTTTTTATATGACAGATTAGATTACCCTTTGATTTTATCACAGTAACCTACTCTGCTGAGGATACTGAAATTGCACTTGCCCGAACTGCGAGGACTTTAAAGCCTGGAAGCCCAATGAATCACACAGAATGATTGACTTGTATTACCAGAGCTACAAAATGCTTGGGGCGTGCACGTCTGTACCACATCAAAAGAGGAGCTAAAAAGGCACCATGCTTAATCTTAACAAAACTTACAACTAGAAGTGACCAGTGGACTCTTCTGTGAAACCATCTGTAATTACTCGGACTGCCACAACCCACTGCCCAAGCACCCGCTGAAAGGCGATTCAATGCTGTCTGACCACTGTATGAGCACTAGTCACTTTTATTTGCCGCCTGATTTGAAGACTTTCAGGCATGAGAAATCCAAAGGTTCCTTTAGCAACTGATCCATGATTCATTAAAAATTAATGCCTGATTATGACCAAATTGAGTTTGCCCTCTACTTCCAGTCATGAACTCTTACTATTCTTTTCATGATTAAAAGGCCATTTATTTCTCCCCCATGACAATATCTTTTTACTGTAATGTAGTCACTTCCCAAGCAAATTCTCTTACTCTGATGCTTCTCTCCAGCCCTTAAATCACTTTTCCACTATCTTCTCCAGCTTTTCAACTTCCTTTTAAAAATATTGACATCAGATATGGAAAAACAAAACCACAAAACAGTACCAAGTACCAGTTCCTCTGGCAGGTATTCTCTCTCACACATCACCCTAGCCCCTCTTTTCACAGCAGTCCACTGTGAACTCAGGTGAAAACATTTGATCTAAAACCTTTTAAAATCACTGTTTAGTGAGATGCAAATCATACTGGAAGAACCTGCATCTAGTGGTACTGAAAACCAGTTTGCTTGACCTCAACTCACCAACAAATCCAGCTTATTCTGGGAAAACGTCTGGTCATTGTTTTTAATCACCTTGTTATTTCTTTACGTCATGCAGAAGTTTTAGTAGCAACATTTATACTTTTATTTTCACATCACTGAAATCCATTTGATTAATATCACATCTGGGGTCAGGAGCTGCGGTACATTATGAGCAATCTCAACCCACTGACAGTATCCTATTGTGATCAACTAGGGAAAAAAAACACAATAAATCAGATTGTATTTAATACATTCACAAAAGCTTGGAAAAACAAAACAAAATAAAACCTCCTGAGGCTATTGCCAGTGCTGATTTTTTCAATAAACCTCATTAAGGAACAGATGATGCATAAATGCCATATCGCACCTATTGTTCTACCCTGGTAACTCATTTTCACCACACACTTTGGGACTTAATGGTAATTTCTTCTGACTTTTTAACCCCCTGAATGCTCTAAAACCCACAGGTGTGAAAATCTCTCTGCTTTGCAGATGTCATACTGTCATTGCACTTGCATTTTGAGACATTTCAAGGAAAATCAAGATGACTCAGCTGAAGACAGCTGGACTAACATCTCAGATTAGAAGGTTGATCAAGAATTAGTTTGTTCAAACTTGGGGTGGGGGGAAAAATCAGAGGGGTTTCATTAAGTCTCAGAGGGATGCCTGCAATTTTTTCCAGTAGTGAAAATTATCATAGAAAACATTCTGATATTGGTGCTTGACAACCACAGCCTGCAGTTGTTTGCCTGGGGCTTACGTGTTGCATAAATTGCTAAGAATCAGGCAACAAGTTCTAATCGGTGTGCACTAATGTCAAAAACGAAGACGCTTGTTCAAAGACATATCGAGAAAGGTTGGCCAAAATGGTATATAAAATCTGTTTTTAATGTGTTTACTCCCTGTGCTTAAAGTGAAAATTACAGTATGCTGAATCTTTTTTTTTAAATCTTCCTTTAATGTTGGATTTGCCTAAGGCTTATCAAATGAGAACAGGCCAGAGAGACATTGAAGAGCACTCAGATAACATTCTGCTTCCCAGCAGCAGGGACACTGCAGGAGTTACATCCCATCTGCCCCCAAACAAACAGACTTCTCCTGAAGGGAGGCAGAGATTAAATGATCGCAGTAGATAAGAAGGGAAAACAAGATAAAGACATAACTGCTCAAGTCAGACTGGCTAACGCTACAGAAGTTGCTGCTGATTCAGTACAGCTGTGGTATATGGCCTTTGTGAGTCTTAAAGCAAAGTCCACTGCAACACCGATAACCTTCCAGCAAACTTGCTCATATACTATTTATTATCATTCAGAAAAATAAACTGGTATCTAATTTTTATCACAAACAAGTTTTACTACTGTTAAAAAAAATGCTTAAGTATAATATGAATTGTATAGGAAAAACATATAAATTACACTCCATACACTGCCCAAATCCAAGCATATTCCCAATGGTTTTCATCGTCCAAAGAAACCAAGAATTTTGGAATGCCTCATAGGTACATTTGCCACCTGCTTCTAAGAAAGCTCCCAGAAAGAATGAACTGCCCTGCAGCTGAAAATGGGCTCTATTTACATACTTACTCAATCTGCAACAAAGATAACCTTGTTATGGAAATGAATCGAGGGGAGTGCACGAGAGATGTAAATGACTTTTGGTTGGTCCTGCAAAAATGACTTTTGGTTGTGAACTGAACAAGCGGCACATTTTTGCTCGAGCCCCTGAAATTCGCAATTTTTTTCCCCTCAAAAGTACAGAAAAAGCATAATATCATTGGGGGGGGGAGAGAGAAGTTCTGCCATTTATCATTCAGTAAAGGCAGTATGGATAGCTTAAGCTTGAAAATGAAATATATATATAATTTTTTTTCTCGGAGAGCCTACTAGGCAAAAAAATTGATATGTAGGCTCCTTTACTAGAAGTCTAGGGTGAAATACAACTCCAAAAACCAGCGAGCTTCAGCTCAGGCACGGCCACAGCTCGCCCTACGCTCCTAAATTCATTTTGACTTCTTCACCTCCCCTCACAGCGTAAAAAGAGGAGACAGAGAAGCATCCGAAGGGACAGTGTCAGGGGTCTCCATGGTGGGCAGCCCCTCCCCAAACCCTTCCCTTTTCCCGAAGGGAAAAGGGAAGGGTTTGGGGAGGGGCTGCCCGCAGGGATGATCGCGTCCTACCTGTGGTTAAATTGTCATTGATCTTCAGAGGGACCCTTAAGATGTAGACTAGGAAGAGCATGATGAAGAACCACAGCGTCCAGAGGTAAGTCCAGGACCAGACGATGCAAGACTTGAGCTGTTCCAAAAAGCCCGTCCCAGCTTCAGCCATGTTTTTGAAGGAGAAAAAAAAGGGAAAGAAGAAAAANGGGAAAAAAAAAAAAAAAAAAAAAAAAAGCAAGCGCGCACACACACACACACAACCCAAATCTAAGCCCAAACGCTGCTCTCTGCTGCCACAACCTCCCAGCTTGTGTTTGTGGGGATGATTCACTCCTCCCCAAGCCGGGGTCCCCTCCACCTCTCTCCTCCCGACGGGGCGGGCCGTGGGCTCTTCCCTCGCCTCTTTTAGGCAAAGCCGCCTCCCTCCTGCAACTCGCCACGACCTTCTCCTGCCGGAGGAGGGCGGGGAAGGGACAGAGGGAGCCCAGGGAGCTCAGCAGGAGGTCGGCAAAGGGCGGCTGGAGCGGGAGGGACCAGCGTGATGAAACGTGGGGAAACAGCGAGAGGCGGGAAGGGGGGGGCAGAGAGGCAAAAGGAAGCTAAAGGCCGTTCAAGTCCCCTTTTCCACGTCGTTAGGATATTAAACGAGAATCTCAGGACGTATTTTCAGGATTCCAAGCCTGAAAATAGCTTAAAATGCCTCGTAGAGGATGGGTTGGTTTGTTTGGGTTTGTTTGTTTTTCTTGCAGTTTGCCTGTTCTGCTAGGATAATATTAGAGATACAAAATTATCGTAGAATCACCAGGTTGGAAGAGACCCATTGGATCATCGAGTCCAACCGTTCTTATCAAACACTAACCCATACCCCTCAGCACCTCCTCCACCTGTCCCTTAAACACCTCCAGGGAAGGTGAATCAACCACCTCCCTGGGCAGCATGTTCCAGTGCCCAATGACCCTTTCTGTGAAGTTTTTCCCCATGTCCAACCTCACGATAAGCAAGCTTTTAAGAGTGAAACTAGGTTTATGTATGTNAATGAGGTCTCCCCTCAGCCTCCTCTTCTCCAGGCTAAACAACCCCAGCTCTCTCAGCTGTTCCTCATAAGGCCTGTTCTCCAGCCTTATAACTTTAGTCGTGTGCATACAACGACCAGCAGTGTCCTGAACTATAGGTCTTCCCTGCCCTTGGAATCATAGAATCACTAGGTTGGGCAAGACCTCTAAGATCATCAAGTCCAAAGATGCTGTATCGCACAAGAAATATATGTGTCTTATTGAAAGAGCGTCAATAAAGCAGAATCTCAGAATCGCAGAATCACAGTATCACAGAATCACTAAATTGGAAAAGACCCACCGGATCATCGAGTCCAACCATTCCTATCAAACACTAAACCATGCCCCTCAGCACCTCATCCACCTGTCCCTTAAACACCTCCAGGGAAGGTGACTCAACCACCTCCCTGGGCAGCCTGTTCTAGTGCCCAATTACCCTTTCCTACACAATTATACCTGGCTGAAATGTATTTTTCTTCTTCCATGACTCTCTTGATGAGGTGCTTCTACATAAAGCAAGATTTGTCAGCAGAATGTGACCAAAATTCAGAGGCCAGTTAACACAATTCATCCCTGCTTTTTTTGGTGTTACACACATTTTAACATTTAGACAAGCTGCACATTGAGGTTTGTTTGGATCTCTCTCCTGTGTTTCCACAGTCTGTATTGAGTGGGATAATACTTTCCAGCATTTTAAGAAACAGGCGGCATATTTCTTTAGTGGCACTAGAAGAACGAAAAATCCCAAAATCTTTTTTCCATCTGATAACAGTCACTGTGTCCTGGGATTTTCCACCCTGCCAATGAAAAATTCGTCATGCAGAAAAATGCAGTGGTTTTTCCAGAATGTTTACAAAACCTTAAGACATTAATCCACACTAAATCCACAGTTATAAAAATTAACTTTAATTTCTCTACTTATATAGTAGCAAAAGCACCAAGATTCACATTTTTTTCCTACCAGACTATGCCATGGGACTCTAAACTGGATGAGGAAACTTGAAGCCAGCCGTGTCCTGGTGCAGTCAAAGGTGGCAGGATCTGCTGATTAAGGCTCCAGTGTTCCTATATCAGAATATTGGTGCAGGAATTACAGATTTTTACTTCCTGCTAATACATCAAAGCACTTTTAAAATTAGGATATACATGGCCTTTAACTGCAAAAAGGTCATTTATAGTTTAATTATATACTGAAGAAAACCACATTTCCAATATTTCAGCTTCCCATTCCAGTGAGAATTACTTAACACATAAGTCATGCCTGAAAAAAGTCAGTATCATTCCATCATGCAGTTATTTGTAAGTCAAAATATTTCTCTCATGTTCTCTTATAAGTAGAAAACACAAGACACTAAGCATGTTTTTCACTTATATACATTTTCTTCCACATATTTTATTTTTGAGAGCACTCTTGCCTCCAGTGTAAAGCTATGATAAATTGCTTTTAGGTATGAAAGATGGAGGTGTTTTATGGGATTTAGACAATTTTTCTTATAAACAACTTTTCATTGTGTTGAGCTGTCTTTAGTTGAAAGACTGGAGTGGACAGTGTTGGTTTCTTCAGCTATGCTTTCTTTATATACCCTGTATTATTAGAAGATTGAAATATTGTGGACTGTGCCCGCTTAAAGGCACAGTTATTAATTTTATGTCTTTCTTCCTTTAGCCACCAGTGTTTCTTCTTCCCCTGACATTGCAGCAGTTATTAATATTCTGCAGTAATTTTATGTGATTCACTCCTGGATCTCCAGTGTTCTTACAGTGAGTAAAAAACAAGCTGCCAACAGAGTCCAGCTTTCCAGGCTCCTGGTAGTATTCTTCAATGGATTTCCCATTGGATGCTATGCACAAAATTTAAATAATAATAATGATAATATTTTATTTTATCAAGACAGAAAAGACATGTTTCCAACACTAAATGTTTGCATAAGGTGGAGAGCAATTCTCCATTAGCTATCTTGACTCATGACTAGCTTGGTGCACTCATATGACAAATTACTTTTCTGTTGTGCCTATTAAAGAAGTACTGAAGCTGAAATTCAAGATAAGTTCACACTTCAGGCTCTGTTTAACACAAATTATCTCTCCTCATTCAATTCTGTTCGAAAGGAGTGCCAAGTATTAATACAAAGCCTTGAAACATGCATTTTACAAGTCAAAAAAAGTGAATTGTTCGGTACTATGAAGAGACTCAATTTATTTTAGCACTCATTTGCTAAAACAAGACAGAACAGAACACAGCTGAAGTGATCATTGCACAAAAAAAAATCATTTTGAAAACTCTCTTTTACCTTTCTGCTGACATTTTCCACTCTATTAACTCACTCAAGTGTTTTCCCACAAGACCTTTCAGATAACCTAGTTGTTGCCTCAAAACACCTTGTAAGTATAGACACTATTAATTTGCTTGCCATGCTTACACTTAAGCTGAGCCTGAGTTCCTAGTTTCTCATATGACTGTTGGTGACTTTGCTAAATGAAATCGGGAAGTAGAACCAATGACAGTTACTAAACATGAGGTAAAGTGAAATTATCATTTTTTTTTTCAAGAAAAAAAGAAATGCTCTACAACTTGAGTTCTGATGAGTAAGAAAGAAAAGATGGAACCACTGTGCTGCAAAAGCCTGGTTTGAAAATTCTGCCCACCTGATCTTTTTATGGGTCCAGATCCAAAGTAGTGGGATTTTAAATCATCTTTTTTTAAAAGAAAATAAAACTGAAAATATCTTCTGTCTGAATGTTTCAGAGATCAATAACTTTTTCTAGGCTCACAATGTACAATCCCCTGGGAGTCTGGCTATGAAATAAGATTGCATCAGCTTTCTTGGCAGCTGAGAGATGGTCAGGATGTTCAGAAAGGGCATAAACAAGAACCACGTCGGCTCCAGGCGTTTGTCAGCACTGAGGAACATCAGTGTGGTTCAAAGGAGCCAAACACCCACCTGACCTTCAGCTGATACCTGGTTAGCAATTGAATCCAGCTAAACAGTGTTATGCCTAACACCTTTTCATGCAGATACATATTAAACAACAATATGTGTACTTATGCATGCATATATCTACAAATGTATCTATATACATATCTATACACATGCGTATATTGCACCTATTAAACATATCAGATGCATATTAAACAATATCTGGGATGAACTGGAGATGGCAGCCTAAACTGAAATCAGTGATGGTGGAACAGTGTGCCAACACAAGCAAAAGCACTGGAGCAGAGTTCATAGGATCCCATACACTGCACTTTTCAGACATACCAAAATCTGAACAAAATGGCTTAAACACATACAAAATCTCTTTTCAGCTAAAGCACGTGGTCCTTAGTCACAGTCCAGAGAACTGAGAATATGCTAAGAAAGCCTGAAATAAAAATCCATGTTTCATTTACAATTTAATCAATGTGTTTGCATTAAATAAAGACACTCCAAAAGTATATAACTACAGACTTCTGAACACTGTGCCCAGGCTAAAGTTTCTGCTCCCCATGTTAAAAGTGAGATATTACAGCACTATGGGAAGACAAAGGAAGACAGCAATATTTTAAAATATGCCACCATTACTAAGAAAGAAAAATCAAATAATCACTCACATGCTTACAACACCACTTGTCAAAAAGCTTTTAAAAAAGTTTATTCCTTATTACTTCCAAAGGTGGGAACACAAGTATGAAGCTGTGCCTGTTTTATCAGTTCAAAACGTAGGGGAGCTGGATTTGAGGAAGCTGAATATCCAGATTCCCAGAGATCTGCTTAAACCAAAGGGAAATAGAGAAAACAAGAAGGCCACCTCCCCTAAACCCAGAAGGTTGTCTGTGGCTGTGAGAATTCTGCCAGCAAACAGGGTGATGTAAAATATACGTGGGAAGTTGTTGGGCAGGGAGGAAAGACCACCTGCGTGGGAAGGTGCTTTAAGGTCTTTACTTAGAAGAAAATCAAGCAACCAGCTGCCTTAATTGTGAGACAAGTCACAAAACCTGAGTTAGATCTGGCTCTGTTAACAGTCAGATGTCAATGTCAGATGGAGCAAAGAAAAGTCTTACCACATGGACTGTGCAACTCAGAACATTGTTCCAATATTTTTAGGTAGTGTTTGAAATAAATCTTAACCAGAAAAAAAAACCAAGCCCAAACATTTTTTCTTCTTTTTTTTTNAAAGACATGTTTCCAACACTAAATGTTTGCATAAGGTGGAGAGCAATTCTCCATTAGCTATCTTGACTCATGACTAGCTTGGTGCACTCATATGACAAATTACTTTTCTGTTGTGCCTATTAAAGAAGTACTGAAGCTGAAATTCAAGATAAGTTCACACTTCAGGCTCTGTTTAACATAAATTATCTCTCCTCATTCAATTCTGTTCGAAAGGAGTGCCAAGTATTAATACAAAGCCTTGAAACATGCATTTTACAAGTCAAAAAAAGTGAATTGTTCGGTACTATGAAGAGACTCAATTTATTTTAGCACTCATTTGCTAAAACAAGACAGAACAGAACACAGCTGAAGTGATCATTGCACAAAAAAAAATCATTTTGAAAACTCTCTTTTACCTTTCTGCTGACATTTTCCACTCTATTAACTCACTCAAGTGTTTTCCCACAAGACCTTTCAGGTAACCTAGTTGTTGCCTCAGAACACCTTGTAAGTATGGACACTATTAATTTGCTTGCCATGCTTACACTTAAGCTGAGCCTGAGTTCCTAGTTTCTCATATGACTGTTGGTGACTTTGCTAAATGAAATCGGGAAGTAGAACCAATGACAGTTACTAAACATGAGGTAAAGTGAAATTATCATTTTTTTTTTCCAGAAAAAAAGAAATGCTCTACAACTGGAGTTCTGATGAGTAAGAAAGAAAAGATGGAACCACTGTGCTGCAAAAGCCTGGTTTGAAAATTCTGCCCACCTGATCTTTTTATGGGTCCAGATCCAAAGTAGTGGGATTTTAAATCATCTTTTTTTAAAAGAAAATAAAACTGAAAATATCTTCTGTCTGAATGTTTCAGAGATCAATAACTTTTTCTAGGCTCACAATGTACAATCCCCTGGGAGTCTGGCTATGAAATAAGATTGCATCAGCTTTCTTGGCAGCTGAGAGATGGTCAGGATGTTCAGAAAGGGCATAAACAAGAACCACGTCGGCTCCAGGCGTTTGTCAGCACTGGGGAACATCAGTGTGGTTCAAAGGAGCCAAACACCCACCTGACCTTCAGCTGATACCTGGTTAGCAATTGAATCCAGCTAAACAGTGTTATGCCTAACACCTTTTCATGCAGATACATATTAAACAACAATATGTGTACTTATGCATGCATATATCTACAAATGTATCTATATACATATCTATACACATGCGTATATTGCACCTATTAAACATATCAGATGCATATTAAACAATATCTGGGATGAACTGGAGATGGCAGCCTAAACTGAAATCAGTGATGGTGGAACAGTGTGCCAACACAAGCAAAAGCACTGGAGCAGAGTTCATAGGATCCCATACACTGCACTTTTCAGACATACCAAAATCTGAACAAAATGGCTTAAACACATACAAAATCTCTTTTCAGCTAAAGCACGTGGTCCTTAGTCACAGTCCAGAGAACTGAGAATATGCTAAGAAAGCCTGAAATAAAAATCCATGTTTCATTTACAATTTAATCAATGTGTTTGCATTAAATAAAGACACTCCAAAAGTATATAACTACAGACTTCTGAACACTGTGCCCAGGCTAAAGTTTCTGCTCCCCATGTTAAAAGTGAGATATTACAGCACTATGGGAAGACAAAGGAAGACAGCAATATTTTAAAATATGCCACCATTACTAAGAAAGAAAAATCAAATAATCACTCACATGCTTACAACACCACTTGTCAAAAAGCTTTTAAAAAAGTTTATTCCTTATTACTTCCAAAGGTGGGAACACAAGTATGAAGCTGTGCCTGTTTTATCAGTTCAAAACGTAGGGGAGCTGGATTTGAGGAAGCTGAATATCCAGATTCCCAGAGATCTGCTTAAACCAAAGGGAAATAGAGAAAACAAGAAGGCCACCTCCCCTAAACCCAGAAGGTTGTCTGTGGCTATGAGAATTCTACCAGCAAACAGGGTGATGTAAAATATACGTGGGAAGTTGTTGGGCAGGGAGGAAAGACCACCTGCGTGGGAAGGTGCTTTAAGGTCTTTGCTTAGAAGAAAATCAAGCAACCAGCTGCCTTAATTGTGAGACAAGTCACAAAACCTGAGTTAGATCTGGCTCTGTTAACAGTCAGATGTCAATGTCAGATGGAGCAAAGAAAAGTCTTACCACATGGACTGTGCAACTCAGAACATTGTTCCAATATTTTTAGGTAGTGTTTGAAATAAATCTTAACCAGAAAAAAAAACCAAGCCCAAACATTTTTTCTTCTTTTTTTTTCTTTTTTTTTTTTTCCNTTTCTTTTTTTTTTTTCTTTAAAAAAACCCCCAAGATTCATTTGTGGGTGCAGGAGATGAAGAAGATATTGAATCTCCTTGCTGTTTGTCATCTTGTCTTTTTTATTTAATTAAGAAAGAAGATGTTAAGAGTGTGTTTGAATTTACTGTATTTAATAAACAAAGGTTTCTATAGAGAGAAAAAGTCTGAAATCCTCTCCCCTGAAATCCACAACTACCATATAGAAAGCATANCAAGATTCATTTGTGGGTGCAGGAGATGAAGAAGATATTGAATCTCCTTGCTGTTTGTCATCTTGTCTTTTTTATTTAATTAAGAAAGAAGATGTTAAGAGTGTGTTTGAATTTACTGTATTTAATAAACAAAGGTTTCTATAGAGAGAAAAAGTCTGAAATCCTCTCCCCTGAAATCCACAACTACCATATAGAAAGCATAGTTTATTTTCCCCTCATCATTTGTCAGTATCTTTACCAGCTATGTATCAGTAAAACACAGAAATCCACTGATGGTTACATTTTACCTAATCTCCAGAAATTCATATTTAGGAAATCAAGCAGTCACAGTGCTGGGTCACATACAGATAATTATTGCTGCTTGACTACGGCAGCTGTTGTGGAGGGTAAGAACAGCTCTGACTTTAGGTGGGCTGGGACAGAGCGAGCAGCACATCCTCTGCCATGGAAGCAGGTAGCATCTAAATGGCACATAATTTCTTTATATCACGGCTAGACTTGGCTCTTGAGCCAAATCTCATTAAGCCTTTGCAAAATCAAGTACCAAAATATCCTTCTGCCTTGCCTGATGCAATTCTTTCCTTCTTGGTCTGCTTGTCTCGCCTCTTCACATCCATCCGGTACATCATTGCTGAGAAAACCTCTCTCTGCAGAACGTAAGTGCACCCATCTTCTTTCCCTCCCCACAGATGAAGGTCTCCACAAGCTCTTGTCTTTAAATCTGAACTAGAGAACAATTATCTTACATTTTACTTCATCATACCTTACTTTCTTTCCTTCCTTGCTCTTCAGTCTGTTTTGCCTAATCTGTATCCTTGCTGGCTCATGGCATCAATTAATAGCCTGAAGCTCCACCAGGGGAGGGTCAGGCTGGACACTTCTTCACCAAAAGGGTTCTCAAGTCCAGGGAGGGGGTTGAGCCACCTTCCCTGGAGGGGTTTAAGGGATGGGTGGATGAGGTGCTGATGGACATGGTTTAGTGATGGATAGGAATTGTTGGACTCAAAGATCTGGTGGGTCTCATCCAACCTGGTGATTCTATGATTCTCTCTTCTGCACCCTGGAGTTCTTCTCATCCAAATTCCTTTCTTACAGCATCCTTTCACTCAGACCATCCCACTTCCTCTTTTAGTAATGATACAATTTGTCTCAAATTACATTTACCTCACTGTATTTAGGTTATAGTATTGAGGAAAAAGGAGGAACATTTTTTTTTCTGATATACAGTATTTAATTGTAACCAATAATCTCTCCCAGACAGAGATTGTTGATAATTCTGGTGTATTGCATCAAGNCTTTTCTCCCTTAAAATGAAGTGGAAACTCCACCCTTGAACATCAGCACACTTAGGCATCTGTGTGGGACAGGTGCCTCATCCTAAGCACACACATCTGCTAAAGTAAATTACATTTTTTTTTTTTTTACATCCATTTCAATATCCCTTAATTGCACTCAAATATTTTTATTCAGTAGGTGGACACATCCCTTCATAAATG
>WAAB01023064.1:177870-193136 GCA_013389865.1 Piaya cayana
AGAAGATATTGAATCTCCTTGCTGTTTGTCATCTTGTCTTTTTTATTTAATTAAGAAAGAAGATGTTAAGAGTGTGTTTGAATTTACTGTATTTAATAAACAAAGGTTTCTATAGAGAGAAAAAGTCTGAAATCCTCTCCCCTGAAATCCACAACTACCATATAGAAAGCATAGTTTATTTTCCCCTCATCATTTGTCAGTATCTTTACCAGCTATGTATCAGTAAAACACAGAAATCCACTGATGGTTACATTTTACCTAATCTCCAGAAATTCATATTTAGGAAATCAAGCAGTCACAGTGCTGGGTCACATACAGATAATTATTGCTGCTTGACTACGGCAGCTGTTGTGGAGGGTAAGAACAGCTCTGACTTTAGGTGGGCTGGGACAGAGCGAGCAGCACATCCTCTGCCATGGAAGCAGGTAGCATCTAAATGGCACATAATTTCTTTATATCACGGCTAGACTTGGCTCTTGAGCCAAATCTCATTAAGCCTTTGCAAAACCAAGTACCAAAATATCCTTCTGCCTTGCCTGATGCAATTCTTTCCTTCTTGGTCTGCTTGTCTCGCCTCTTCACATCCATCCGGTACATCATTGCTGAGAAAACCTCTCTCTGCAGAACGTAAGTGCACCCATCTTCTTTCCCTCCCCACAGATGAAGGTCTCCACAAGCTCTTGTCTTTAAATCTGAACTAGAGAACAATTATCTTACATTTTACTTCATCATACCTTACTTTCTTTCCTTCCTTGCTCTTCAGTCTGTTTTGCCTAATCTGTATCCTTGCTGGCTCATGGCATCAATTAATAGCCTGAAGCTCCACCAGGGGAGGGTCAGGCTGGACACTTCTTCACCAAAAGGGTTCTCAAGTCCAGGGAGGGGGTTGAGCCACCTTCCCTGGAGGGGTTTAAGGGATGGGTGGATGAGGTGCTGATGGACATGGTTTAGTGATGGATAGGAATTGTTGGACTCAAAGATCTGGTGGGTCTCATCCAACCTGGTGATTCTATGATTCTCTCTTCTGCACCCTGGAGTTCTTCTCATCCAAATTCCTTTCTTACAGCATCCTTTCACTCAGACCATCCCACTTCCTCTTTTAGTAATGATACAATTTGTCTCAAATTACATTTACCTCACTGTATTTAGGTTATAGTATTGAGGAAAAAGGAGGAACATTTTTTTTTCTGATATACAGTATTTAATTGTAACCAATAATCTCTCCCAGACAGAGATTGTTGATAATTCTGGTGTATTGCATCAAGGAGAGAGTTCTAGGAAGAAAAAACCATGATGGCCTTTTCTTGAGTAAAAGTGGCTTGGCTGTACAGTGATGTTTCAGAGTAAGCTTGGCTTAAAACATAAACTAATCCACATTAAATGACTAACTGCTCAGAATAACCCCCCGGGCAGCGTTTCTCATGCTGGGGTGGCTGGGGAATGCAGCCCTTGTCTATGAAGTATTTCTTGCTAGAAATGTTAGTTAGCAGCTGACAGACCTTTCAGCTTGTCTCAGCCCCTCAACAGGCAGGTGATGGGCACAGAAAAGAGAATGTTTGCCACTCATACACACACATACATTGCCCAACATCCTACAAGAAAGCTCAGTGTTAACTGTTGGCGCCAATCTCATACATCATGTTGAAGTGGGATGCTCACATTTGCTAACAAACCATGTTTCAAGAAGAAATTTCATANCAATATCCCTCAATAGCACTCAAATCTTTTTATGAAGTAGGTGGACACACACATTCATCGAGGCATTTATAAAATGCCTTTATAAAGCCAGCCAGTAGACTAAGACAAGTCAGTGTTTGTATAAAATGGTGCATGCTTAGGATTGATAAAGGAATCATGCGAGCTGTGAGGTTGGCCCGTGGTCAAAAAAAGAGCTCTTGGCAAGTCAGAGTCTGGCATCTGCATCCACACATGTTCTGTATATCACAGGCAGCAAACATGGTTATGGGAGAAATGGGGGTGCAGAGACAGATGGGTAAAGCCCGGAGGGAAACCAGTGCTGGTTTCCCCCTCCCCCATTTAGGTAGAGAAAAAGGACAAGAGCTCAGCTACCCACATCCATGCCTTGGGCTGAAGCCAAATGGTGAATCTGCTTTTTCTTTTTTTTTTTCNATCCACACATGTTCTGTATATCACAGGCAGCAAACATGGTTATGGGAGAAATGGGGGTGCAGAGACAGATGGGTAAAGCCCGGAGGGAAACCAGTGCTGGTTTCCCCCTCCCCCATTTAGGTAGAGAAAAAGGACAAGAGCTCAGCTACCCACATCCATGCCTTGGGCTGAAGCCAAATGGTGAATCTGCTTTTTCTTTTTTTTTTTCNTGGGCTGGGACAGAGCGAGCAGCACATCCTCTGCCATGGAAGCAGGTAGCATCTAAATGGCACATAATTTCTTTATATCACGGCTAGACTTGGCTCTTGAGCCAAATCTCATTAAGCCTTTGCAAAACCAAGTACCAAAATATCCTTCTGCCTTGCCTGATGCAATTCTTTCCTTCTTGGTCTGCTTGTCTCGCCTCTTCACATCCATCCGGTACATCATTGCTGAGAAAACCTCTCTCTGCAGAACGTAAGTGCACCCATCTTCTTTCCCTCCCCACAGATGAAGGTCTCCACAAGCTCTTGTCTTTAAATCTGAACTAGAGAACAATTATCTTACATTTTACTTCATCATACCTTACTTTCTTTCCTTCCTTGCTCTTCAGTCTGTTTTGCCTAATCTGTATCCTTGCTGGCTCATGGCATCAATTAATAGCCTGAAGCTCCACCAGGGGAGGGTCAGGCTGGACACTTCTTCACCAAAAGGGTTCTCAAGTCCAGGGAGGGGGTTGAGCCACCTTCCCTGGAGGGGTTTAAGGGATGGGTGGATGAGGTGCTGATGGACATGGTTTAGTGATGGATAGGAATTGTTGGACTCAAAGATCTGGTGGGTCTCATCCAACCTGGTGATTCTATGATTCTCTCTTCTGCACCCTGGAGTTCTTCTCATCCAAATTCCTTTCTTACAGCATCCTTTCACTCAGACCATCCCACTTCCTCTTTTAGTAATGATACAATTTGTCTCAAATTACATTTACCTCACTGTATTTAGGTTATAGTATTGAGGAAAAAGGAGGAACATTTTTTTTTCTGATATACAGTATTTAATTGTAACCAATAATCTCTCCCAGACAGAGATTGTTGATAATTCTGGTGTATTGCATCAAGGAGAGAGTTCTAGGAAGAAAAAACCATGATGGCCTTTTCTTGAGTAAAAGTGGCTTGGCTGTACAGTGATGTTTCAGAGTAAGCTTGGCTTAAAACATAAACTAATCCACATTAAATGACTAACTGCTCAGAATAACCCCCCGGGCAGCGTTTCTCATGCTGGGGTGGCTGGGGAATGCAGCCCTTGTCTATGAAGTATTTCTTGCTATAAATGTTAGTTAGCAGCTGACAGACCTTTCAGCTTGTTTCAGCCCCTGAACAGGCAGGTGATGGGCACAGGAAAGAGAATGTTTGCCGCTCATACACACACATACATTGCCCAACATCCTACAAGAAAGCTCAGTGTTAACTGTTGGTGCCAATCTCGTACATCATGTTGAAGTGGGATGCTCACATTTGCTAACAAACCATGTTTCAAGAAGAAATTTCATTGATTTCATAGTAGGCTTTTCTCTCTGAGTTTTCCTCTCGTAATATTAACTAACCCCAACAGCTTGCTCAGAACAAGGTGTGTTTGTATCCAAGCACCAGTTGGTAAGTACAGTCCTATTATTCAGTACGTATCCTCAGCGTCATTTACTACCTATTGTTGAAATCCAGCTATAGATACAGTATTATGCATTCATTATTCATTAACAGGCTGCCCAGGGAGATGGTTGAGTCACTTTACCTGGAGGTGTTTAAGGCACGGGCGGACGAGGTGCTGAGGGGCATGGTTTAGTGTTTGATAGGAATGGTTGGACTCAATGATCCAGTGGGTCTCTTCCAACCTGGTGATTCTATGATGGCTTCTTTCATGATACTACTGCAGTACCAAATATTTCATAGACTTCATATGGATTTTTTCCATAATCTTTTTTGCAAACAGAAAGCTGTGATGAAAAAAGAATAGTGCTAAATATAGTCACTAACATGGGATCTTGTGACATCGTACTTATTGAACTCCAGCCTGACATTAGTTTGAAACAGCGAGTGCTCCTGCACATCTGGCTTTCTCTGGGCTTGCATGCCCCAAGGTGAGGAACACAATGAGACCCATAGCAAAGGAGAAACGTAAGAAGCATTAAATGGAGACAAAATATATATCCCAACAGTTGCTGCTGTGTGGGGAAAAGGGTGGTGGCTCTGTAGGGTGATCGGTGTCCCACAGCAGCTGGGAGAGGGCACAAAGGTCCAGCCAGCAGGCTGTGCAAATGCTTTACAATGGCTCTGAATGCATCAATGGAGCATGGTAGTACTTACACCAGAGCTTTATACAGATACAGCCTGTGAGAGGAGGCTCTGGATACTGCTGGCCACTTTCTTTCAGACTTGTTCTCCTTGCCAAGTCATGATCACATAAGAGCAGCTTGCCTTGCCATCCCACAGCCTCCGTGACAGGTGTGACAGTGGTGACTCGCCCAGCACAGGAGCTGCTCTGTGTGCTAGTGAGAGCAAGGGATGCAGGTGTTAGCTGAGTGGCTCTCAATTCCTTCTCTTATCAATAAGCCCTGCCCTTTCCACACATTCTCCCTTACAAACAGGACACTCTCAAATCCATGCTTTTGCTATTCAGCCATTTTGAAAAGGAAGAGAAGACAGATCCTTGCTGCTTTCTTCATTGGCTTTACTACAGGTCTTTGTGTAATTTTCCCTGCCCTCCTATACTCCAACAAATTAAACCTTTTCAATCCTGAGATACAGACACTTCTCAAAGTCTTTATCTTTTCTACTTTGCACTTTCACCTTCTGTGCTGAGGAGCTTTAAAATCCTTAGGAATCCCTCTCCTACAGGCTAGCCCAAGTCTGCTCTGGCTAACTGGTTTTAGTGGCATATCATCCCTTCTGCTTCCCCAACAGGAATTGTTCTGTTCCACCTCAGTTCCACATATTTTACACATCCAGTGAATACTCATTTACAGTTGACTCCTGCATCAGCTCACTTCACTTTCTGTTTACACACAGTTGGTGCAACTAAGGAAGCCAATTTGTCTTCTCGCTGCTGACTTGAATTGGTTGCTGTGCATGGCAGTGGGAAGAACAGGATGAAAAAAACCTGGTAGGTAAGCAGGTAGGTTCACACACACGCTTCCATTATTTCCAGCTTGGGTAGCAACTTTACTACACCTGGGAAGATCTTATAAGGAGGGTGAAGTGTCAGATAGCTGAATTTACTCTTTGGGAAGTGATGTACTGGCACTCTGTGTTTTTCATCTACATCGAGGTAGAGAAATTCTGGTCACACCAACTGCTGGTAGGACTGCTAAGCACACAGTATCCAGCTGAAAGAGCTGAGAATAATTCTTTATCAAGTTCTTAGATGAAAGATGATGGCTTGCCGAGTTCCGTAATAAACTGGAACATGACACCTACTCATTACTGACTTGACCAGGTTTATACTTGCTCCTTAACTCCAGATCCTTTTGCACCCAGAGAATCAGTTGTGTACCAAGCTCTGTCTTTGCCTTGCAGCAAAGCCCTGGAGCAGGAGCAGCACTTCAATTCTTGACAAGCATATGGCGTTTACTTTCTTAGCATCATCATTCAGGTCTACTCTTCTGCAATTGAGCCAGCTCCTGCCATCTGTGACAGCTAAAGGACTCTACAAATTCAGTGCATGACTACAGCAAATTAAAACATGCTCTTGATTGACAAGGGCTTTTCTGATACTCTGTGAGTTCAGGCTAGCTTGGTAGAGGATACTATACCTATCTCTACACACAGAGCTCTTGGACCTAAGGAGAATGCTTGCATGGATGTTACTCCAGCTACCATCCAGTCCTAACCAGCCTATGGCAGAAGAGGTGAGATGCACTTCTGAAAACAGGACGAGTTCTCCTCGTGGCCCGTAGCTGAGGCTGCCTCATCAACTCCGACTGATTGTTGCTTCCTTTTCTTTTCCTCTACACAGAAGAGATAGGAAAAAGGCATACAACATGCACACTAGCACAAGGGGTGGTGCATTTCACCTCCTTAGTTTTGACTGACATCAATGCCTACAGGATACTGCTAAACAAACTGCCCGCTGTTGGCATATATATCCCAGATAACAAAGATCCAACTCATCACCAAGGATAGTTCGCAGCAGTCCTTGACTCTTCATGAGAGGATGCTCTGAGCTCAGAATCCCTTTGCTGGTTGGTCCACATCATTATACCAAATGGTATATACACTCCCAGTGCCTACTTTGCCAGCAGATAAAGACAACATCAGGCAATGTAGCCAGCAGTGGCTGGTTGGGTTCTACCCCCCACCCCCCTCCTTTTCATTGAGCATGGGCTTTAAAATTATAACAGAAATGATCTAATTGCTGATGAAGACAATGCTAGAGAATATTATAACATTCAAGGCCAGATTCTAACAAAAGGAAAATAAGTACTACATTAATGTCATGCTGGCCTGCAATATCAAAGACTGAAATAAACAATGTGCAGAGAAAAAGAAGCTTCTCAAAATGAACAGAATGCAAAAAGCAAGATGTAAAGAAATGACTTGAAAGTATTGGATTGAATGTAGAAACTAAGAGTTGCTGGATTCAGTCTTTAGCCTAAAAGCTCCATAATCTGAAGATGCTCTTGAAATACACAGAGTGCTGCAAAGAAAATGAGAACAAGCTGTTCTGTAGGATCCAGCAAAGAAGATTTAACTTTCCTAATTATCTACTTTAATACTAACAATATCACAGCCTTACAAGAACTTGGGAGAGGAAGGATAATCCTTCTCATCAGCAATGTCTTTCAGAGCAGACATGTCTCTGTCCTGCCATGCACAGTCAAGATGCAGCTGATCCTGCTACACGGTGGAATAAGAAACAAGATAAACTTTTGCTTTCCATTCAAGGATTTCAAGATTTCTACCACCACTATTGTTCAGAAAACTTCCAGTCAAATATGTGAACACAGAAGACACTAATTACGACTGGTTTTGGGCCAATGTTTTTTGCTACCTCATGTTCATATTTTTACAATGAAGTGAAAGACTTGCAAAGCTTTCCAGTTTTACAGCAACTGAAAGCTGGTTTAGCAATACAGTGGCATATAAAAGGAAAGAAGGAACCAGATTTTTCTTCCTGCTATATAGTTTAAAACTGCTAATGTCTCCTGAAAGCTCAATTTCTATTCCAGTTCCTTGTCCTCTATTCCAGTTCAAATGTCACAGCAAAGTTGAAAACTTATTAAAAAGATCTGCTTATCTTTTGATTTATTTTGTAATTAGCTCACTCCTTTTCCAAGCCTCCTTCACTTATTTCCAAACTATGTGGAAGTTATGACTGCATAGTTAGACCAACAGACACAAGAAACAGGTGCCAGGCCACTATACAAAGAGCAGGTTATTAACAGAAGGGTCACAGAGGCATTTGGAACAGCATCCTCAGGCATTTTGACTGGTTTAAGACAATATTGGGACAGGAAGAACAGCTCAAGCAATGCTTGAAGCACACTGGTGTATTTGCAAGGCACAGGTTCAGGAGCAGTGCCTGCACCAGACAGGAGAGCAGCTGCAGCTCACAGGGCTGTGACTTCTGCTGGGTGCTTCAACAGCCTCCGTCGGACCTGTGCTCCTGATGTGCACCTTTAATTTTACCGAACCTTTCCTCAGGGCTGCAGCACCAGGCTCTCAGTCTCCAGGCTGGCCAGGAGACGTGGTAGAGTGGAACCACATAGCACCTTTTCTTCTTAAGGAAAATCATCATAGATGACATTTTTATTTCTCTCACAATCTTGCTGACATGATCGACCGTTCTGGCTTCCTTAGCAAGAATTTGTATGTGCCTGCCTTTAGGCTCCCAACTTTTAGTACCCAGCTTCTGCAACAGATGCCACCATCCAGCAGCCAAGAAAGCCAGCACACAGGGCCAGGGAATGACTCAAACAGGTGGAAGAAAAATTTTCAATCCTCTGCAGCAAAAGGAAAGTTTTTTTTCCTGCACTTGTTGCTGTTGATTTTTTCAGTTAGATTAATGAACACTTTGCAAAAGAGGAGATATAACTGGCTAAAAGAAAAACAGGTTTAAGCACACTGGCTCCATGGAGACCGAGTCTCTTCTTTGCCTCACGGGACCAAATCTCTCTTATCTACCTCTAAGGAAAGTAGCCTAGATTCCAGGTGTACCACAGGAGGTAACTTTGGCACCTTAGCTGGTTGTTGCCTGCCTAACGCTGTAATGACAGTCCCTCTGAAGACAGCTTTGCTTGCTAAGAGAGAGGTTGTGAGCATGATTTTCTGAACCCCTCCTCATGTCTGCCTTGCATTCATAGCGTTGTGCCAAAGACATTGCTCAGTCTCCTACATTATCAGTAATATCTGAAGTAATCTTGAAGGGTAACTCAAACTTTTGAGATGCATGCCAGGAAACTACTTATTAAAGGAACTTCTCCCCAATTCTTCCCGATGCCTACAGTAGCTGTGCTCAGTATACACTTGACAGTGAAAAATATTAAGCACATTTAAATACAAAACTGAAATAAGAATGTACTACAAGTCATTATTAGCATGTGGTGGTGTCCTCGCAAACCAAATACTGCTTTAGCAGGCACATTTACAACTTCATAAGATGGAATTTTTTTCAGATTTGTGATTGCAAGGTACAATTACTCAGGAAAAAGCTCCTACGTGTTCCCCTTGACTTAAGAGGAACAAACATAACAGATACTCCCCTGGCCCGGCTTTATTGACCTGCAAGGAAAAAAATGCACAGAAAAGTCTAAACATGTTTACAGAACATATACTTTAAGGCAATGATTACTGCCCATCTTGTGATGAGCACATGGATAACATCAGGCTGAACAATACGGCTATTACAGGAAAGCCAGTCACAGTAGCAGAGGAAAATATTGCTAATAAGAAAACCTACCAGGCATTAAGCATTCGTTATCACAGAAGAAACAGAGTACATATGCACAGTTCCCTTCCTTTAGCAGTGGGATCTGATGCAAGCTTTCCACTTTCAAAAGAAAAAGTTCAGAGTTAACACTGTTACACAGAAATTGACACTTGAGGCTTACAAACAAAGTTTAATTTAAACCTAGTTTACAGTTGCATCAGAGGAAGAACAGTTTAAGTCTCTCCAATAATGAAATAGGGGAGAAGTTATGTCTGTGTCAGCAAGTAATGCAGTATGATAGGAGTGAACCCACAGAATTAAACAGTTCATGTTCAGCCTCTATACCTACAATGTAGCCAGTCTGGGATTTGAAGGCCAGGTTTAGTCTGATCCCCCAGACATCCCCTCAACACAGAGGTGGTTTCAAGCTGCTTGATGAAAACCACTGCTATGGACTAATGTCACCATTAGGAGAGAGAGGGCATTAGGTGCACACCCAGAGCAGTTTCTAGTTTAGATTTTTCCCAAAGGAAGTGAACCCAAGAGCAGCAGACCTGCTTCATCAGCCAAACCAGTACGTAGAAAATGGGAATGAGGAGTGGATTTACTACCAAACTCCATCTCTGTCACAGATGCGGTTGGAGTCATCCCATAAAGAAAACACCTCTATTACGATGTTGAGTCTCAACTAATAATTTTAACCTTGTCCTGAATGACCACTTACTAATGAAATGCACTGCAGTGTTCCCAACCGAACCAGCCAGCAGAAGTGATTTCAAGAATCAGTAGCAATGTAACCAAAATTACAATGATTTTAAAGTTTCATTCTGCCTGCAGGATTAATTGAGGCAGATGTAGATAAAAGGGGCTGCTCAAGAGAACATGAAAGCAGAATTGTCACTCCTGTTGCAGATGTTCAAAAGAACATCTGTATAGGTTAAAAACACTTTCATCTAAAAGGGCTCTACGACACATGAGATGTAGTACACTTAATAAACACAAGTATTTAACAACTCTGTATTACAAGCCATAATGCCTAGTACATCGACATCCCACAATACAAAGTTTGTCTTTATATTTAAAAATAGAATATAAACAAATAGTATTTCACATTAAGACAACTGCCACAGCAAACTTCTCAGAAAGTTCTTTATCCACACAAAATAACTTAAGCCTACTAAGCAAGCTGTAAAGATCTCCAGTTTAAAAGGGGCAAGGGTAGAAACAAAACTGCAAGTGACATCCTAAATTTTCAGAGAATTATTTCAGAGAAATAATAAGTCCAAACGCACACTGTGCCTCAGCTGATACTCAGGTCAGCTTCATCTGGGGAGTCATTACCCCTAAATACGATCCGGCATACCACAACAAAGTAACAGAATAACTGATGTACTTATAAATTGCTTTATTGAAG
The DNA here is from genome assembly GCA_013389865.1 of Piaya cayana. Lineage (NCBI taxonomy): Eukaryota > Metazoa > Chordata > Aves > Cuculiformes > Coccyzidae > Piaya > Piaya cayana. The sequence continues at coordinate 188,312 of WAAB01023064.1, forward strand.
CTATAACTTAATAAATTTGATGTTCAAGGGGTAAAATTATCTCACAGACTAAAAATTAACACAACAGGAAAAAAATATAAGTAATACAAATGTACTTATGTCATCCTACTGGTAAGACTGAACCTGCAGGATGCTATTCTTTGAAGATAAGGAATTAAGACTATCACAGGACTGAATAAACAGAGAGAGAAACACAGTAAGAGAGTCTTTCACAGTAAAATACCTCTTTATTAGGAATATATTTAAAACTAGCTTTTTATTTCAGGTAAGAAAAATAGCATTCTGACTTTTAGCCAGCGCTGATTCCGTTCATACGCAATATTCTAACAGCTAGAAAAGTTATTTGCACCATTGTTGCCCATTAATAGCTCACCTAACTGTCCATTCACTGTCTTATTCTTAGCTTGTTGTTATGTGTGTCAAAGAATTCTTCAAACGAGGTTTGTATTTAGATCTTCATCAAGATGGAGAATGACTCAGCATCTGTTACTAGCTCACAGCAGCTTTTATGAGCCTTTTTTTGAAGAACAACATGGTTCAACAGCTGATCTACAAAGACAATTAAGAGGGCAACTCTCCAGGAAGACTGGTAGGACAAATCCCACTCATCTACTATACAGTTTAGCACTGTAAAGTAGCAGCAATTTCAAGAACTTCAGTTAATCCCATACCCCTTTTATAAGAAAGCACTGAAGGACAGAACATAGGGGTATTGCTATTACAATTCAAACAGGAAACTACTTTTGTTTACATTTTTATAAACTCTTTCTCTTGCTATGTGGTAACTTAAAAGTTTAAGGTAATTAATTGGATCATGCTGCAAACAAAGATATAAAACCCTTCTATAAGCTTTACTGGTATAGGAGTCTGCATAAACACCTGCCTTCAAAAAAAAAAAAAGCTGTTTAGTTTTCCGTCATGAGCATATAATTAGGTAGCATATATTAAAACAGGTTTTCATCCAATTAATAATGAAATTATGCATTTCGTAGAAGTGTTACTTGTAATGCCTGTGGTTTTAAGATGTCCATTTTCTATACAAGATATACTGAACAGGGAAAGTATTCTCAAGACATGTTATTTTTGATCTTGCAATTTCTTCCATCCTCTGAAGTCAATTCGAAGCTGAAAGATACTTGTTTTAAGTAGACTTCCATATGTAGATGTTTCTTAAATGCAAATGGAAACAACAGATGATGGTATTATAACAATCTTCAAAATACACTGACAATAGCCAATAGGCAACAAGCTTCTGGCTGTTTTAAGCAGTATTTTTAAAATATATAGAAACACCAACAATAGAGGCTCTATCAGGAAGCAATCTGATACTCAAATAAATAGAAAATTTGCATTTTAATGTCACATTGAATTTTAGTACATTTCAATCCAAGAAAAAAAATAAACTGATAGACATAGTAATGAGTACAGGATTAGATATATTACAATATGCCTTTTTAAAATACATTTGTGGCTTTATGATTAAAAACCCCTGAAGGGCATATGGAGTTTCAGCTCATTTAAGTAACTGTCAGGAAATCATTAAATGCATTTCTGAGAGAAGTACTTTTATTCAGTTATAAGATCTTAAAACAGTGTTAGACCTTGGCCTTTTCTTTAAAGAACAAAGATCAACTACCACAGAGCCAGCTAAATAAGTATTCGGAAAGGTTTAAACAATATAGAAAACGCTTTTCCCAATTTTTCACACAATGAAAGCATAGATGATTTCAAAAACAGCACCCATGGCTAACTCCATGTTGACCTTGAACTAGAAATGCACATTACCGAGCTTGACAAGTAATCCAGCAAATTTTGAAAGTTGTTCACTTCACATAAAAGCAAGAGAAAGGGTTATTATATGCAAAAATATTTTTCGAATTGTTCTTAAAGTGTGATTGAAAACTGAAGGCATGGTCTTTTCACTATAAAAAAATAAAGGTACAACAGAAATTCTAAAGGAAGATATTCAGCTATAGTGATGTTGCAACCCTCTGAAAAGAAAGAAAAAGGAAAGAAGTCAATTAGCTAAGCTTTGTGCTCTAACCAAGCTACTTACAGTGATTTTCAATTGCGAAAGCCCATGCTGACTGGGTGATTTGACAGTTCCGAATACTTTTTTTCCAATAATTTTTATTTGTATACAAGGACACTAAAACGATCCAGTCATGCAACGTTCACTTTAAGCATTCTGCATCTCTTTTCCAATCTTATAGCTAAGGATCTTGTTCCAGTCAATCTTGGTGCGGGTAACTGGCAATTGTCGACGTAAGGCCTTGAAAGTAGTGTCTGACATAGTCTGATAATTCTCACTGATAGCAGTCTGTTAAACACAAAGTCATACAAAACAAAGACACATGAAGAACAAAACCAGCATATTACATAAAAAGTCAAATGACCGAATAGTCCGATTCCTTTTAAGCAGACTTAATAAAAACATGCTACTTTATGAAAAAAACCTGTTAGATCTAGATTGAAATTATGTGAAGAAAATTAGTGAGACAGATGCGGTAAACCTGTCTGTAGCCTAGGTGTTTCAGCAAACTACAGCATGGATAATCAGCAGCATGAATAAAGTGCTCAATATATAGCTCGCACATTGTTCGTTTCAGACACCAGTCTTCCACTGTTTGTCCTTTGGGGATGGTAGAGTCAGTCTACTACGGTGTATGAAATGGAATATAATGCATGGGATACATGCTTGGTCAATTTTTGTTAAAGACCATTTTTTAAAAGCTGATAGAACACGATGTTTGAAATTTATCTTATATCCAAGACCTAAATGAAAGTGAATCCACTTCTGCAGAGGATATGTAAAACAGCCGTATTTTATAACTCTAAAATGACTTACTGAAATGGATAATACTTAAGAGTAGCCTCTGAACAGAATCTGTGTATAAGTTTAACATAAGGAATGCACTAATACCAAAAGAGATTAGAATTGTTGATTTCTGATCATGCTAGGAAATTTTCTGTTTTTGAGAAAATGACTTGTAATGTAATGTTAGCTAGGTGAGAACAATCACCAGAAGGTATGGAAGGGACAGATATAGTTAACAGCAGCATATAATTTATTTATTTTTGTATGGAAATGCATTATTTTAATATCAAAAGCTCACTAACAATAGAATTCTAGCTTTGGTTAAGAATATGGTAACAAATGAGTAAGGATATAGTGTTTGTTTCCAACATACCTGATACTCATTTTCTGCAGCCTCTACGATTTTTATAAATTCCTTTGCTGTCTGTGCTTCATTCTATAAAAAGAACATTTCAATTAGGTCTGATGCACAGTCTGACCATAAAACCAGCTGGATCATGTTATTTTCTTATAGTTATGAGGGATGTCAGGTAGACTCTAACAGAACACATGACCATTTACTGGCTAAATCAAAACTGCACAAAACATTCATCCAAAAGACATATGTCACATTATTATTATATTTATATTATTATTGTATAAAAAACAAAACTTCAGTAAAATTATTCATAGCTCTAGCCACAAGAAAACTCTTCAGTCATTTCTTTCAGTTGTACCTATTGATAGTATGAAACTGCTTTTGTGCCAAACAACAAAGAGGAGTTGTTGGCTCCTTTTAATCTACCTACCATTCCTTCTGTTAGAAGTAAAAAGCTCTACAGCCTCTGCCCTCTATGAAGCTCAAAACCAAGGTTAAAAATTGTTAACCAGCAGCACGCTTGCTTTTGTTCTAGTAGGAATTAGGAAAACTACGTAAAAGATGTTCTCTACTCACTGGTCTTCTGCTGCTTTTACTAAACTGTAAAACAGGATTAAGTTTCTTCCCAATAGAAAGTGAAGCAAAAGCTACTGAAAGGACAATTTCTGCCATATAATCTTCCCCGAAACAACTCCCAAGTTGAACAAAGACTGGACTGAACAGAACCCTTTGCTTGGGGGTGAAAAGAGATTTTATATCTACAGATCCAGAAGTGTTATCAATTGGCACCGCACTCCCCCATTCTTTATGATGCTACTGCAACTGAAAAGCCAACAAGCCTTGCTTTATATTAACAAACAATGTTCTTTAATAATGAATTGAGCTTTTGAGTCAAATTGGTCCCTACTAGTCATTATCATTAAAATACTTCTACTGTTCACTTCTACAATTTCCCTTTGCCAGTTTAACTGCACTGGCTTCGGTTTTATTACTCCAACAGAAAATCTGACTGTTTATAAACACAGTCTTTAGTAGGCAAAAGCAGCATTATTTCAAAAGTCACAGTAGTTCATGTTGCAACATTACCAGCTCTTAAAGGACACACAGGGTACTATTTCTAAACAATTTGTATTTCTACTGTCTGTTCCTTATTACAATGATGTAAGGAAGCTGAAAAAAATTATGCTTTAAATATAACGCGTGTCATGATTCTTAAGCTAAATCATCTCTGAAAAGTCTTTTTCTGAAAAAAAAAAAAGAGGCTGACAGCACCAGTTACAGACAGGAAAGAAATGGAGAACAACCACTACTGCTTCTCAACTGGTAGCACTTAGATGCAAATGGAACAACTGTGACAAAGGATGAGGACAAGGCTGAGGTACTTAATGCCTTCTTTGCCTCAGTCTTTAATGGTAAGGAAAGTTGTTCCCTGTGTGTACATACCCAGGAGTTAGAGGAGCAGAACAAAGCTCCCATGATCCAAGAGGAGGTGGTTAGAGACTTGCTTCATCAGCTAGACACCCACAAGTCCATGGGGTTGGATGGGATCCATCCAAGAGTATTGAAGGGTCTGGCAGATGTGCTGGCCAAACCGCTTTCCATCATCTTCCAGCAGTCCTGGAAGACTGGGGAAGTTCCACTGGACTGGA
>WAAB01023064.1:193614-262808 GCA_013389865.1 Piaya cayana
ACTGAATGTGAGCCAGCAGTGTGCCCAGGTGGCCAAGAAAGCCAATGGCATCTTGGCCTGTATCAGAAACGGTGTGACCAGCAGGCCCAAGGAGGTTATTCTCCCTCTGTACTTGGCACTGGTAAGACCACACCTCAAGTACTGTGTTCAGTTCTGGGCCCCTTGCTACAAGAAGGATGTTGAGGCTCTGAAGCGAGTCCAGAGAAGGGTGACAAAGCTGGTGAAAGGAATGGGGAACAAGTCTCAAAAAGAGCGCCTGATGAAGCTGGAGTTGTTTAGCCTGAAGAAACCTGAGGGGAGACCTTACTGCTCTCTACAACTGCCTGAAAGGAAGGAGGCAGCTGGCCTCTTCTCCCAGGTGACAGGGGACAGGACAAGGAGGAATGGCCTCAAGCTTTGCCAGGGGAGGTTCAGGCTTGACATTAGGAAAAAAATTTCGATGGAAAGGGTCATTGGATACTGGAACAGGCTTCCCAGGGAGGTGGCTGAGTCACTGTCCCTGGAGGTATTTAAAAGACGGGTGAATGAGGTGCTGAGGGGCATGGTTTAATGGTTGATAGGAATGGTTGGACTCGATGATCCTGGGGGTCTTTTCCAACCCAGTGATTCTGTGATTTTTGTGATTAATTTGTTTACTATTTTTAGCATACTGGTATCTCAGTGAGCAAAGGATTGTACTGCTTAAGTGGGTAACTCAGACCTCCTTCATATTAAAAAATTAATTCTACAGCTCACTCTGAAGACCAAAGTTTGAATACAAAAGGCAGCAAGCTACTGAAAGCTTTACAATCAAAGTTAATTTAGCTCAGATAAGCCACATGCAAGCATGCATTAATTTTATTTAACTTATGTTTTAAAACAGTAACTACAAGTTAGGCAAAAGTGGTAAATATTACATACAAAATATGTATATATTAGAACATTAATCCTGTTCATGCAGAAGAGCAAACAAGCCTCGACACTTGTGAGGGTTTTTTAATTTAAATTAAGAAGTTGCTTCAATACAGACAAGTAAGGTCTTTAAAGTTCACTTACAGACACTGTTAGAGAATCTTGTATGTCTTTATGGCTCACCAGCTGAACATTGCCATCTTCATAATAGTGAACCTATGGAAAATTAAAACCTCATATTAAATTTTACTGACCAAGAACATGCAGGAAAATCCAAGTATTGTAGAAGTTATCATTATAACAAACATATATGAATCAACCATAATCACACATAAAATGTTACAGAAAAACCAAAACAAATGGGAAAACCATAATGCTGTAGAATTTAGATATTTTTTAAAGAGGAACAGTAAATGAGCTACTCTGGAAATACTTTTGCATTGATGTGCCTTAAACAGTATTTCATGCAAGGAAGTTTAGAATCGTAGAACCATAGAATCATTAAGGCTGAAAAAGACCTTTAAGATCAAGTCCAACTTGTAAGCTAAGGTTCTGATTAACATTGTGAAGACTACATATTATTTGTAACTGTACTAGAAATTTTTGAAATGGTGAAGATGTATTTAAAATGAGAATACTTTTGGTGAGGCTTCAGGATATTGTGAACTTGGTTTTTTGCTTCATTCGAACTGTTTTCTAGAGACAGTGCAACAATAAGCTCCCCCTTCTAGACTGATATGGTTTTGATATTTTCCTCTACTAGTTATGGCTTGTAACAAAAGCTAGTATTTATCTAGACAAAAGATCTCTTTGAGACAAAGTCTTCCATTGTTAGATAGGAAAGCAGAAAGAAATCTATTTACTTTTGAAATGTATTATGTACATTATTTTGCAGGAGGAGACCAGTAAAGCTCTACCCAAACTAACTTTAGATCCTTCAAACTCAGTTTGGAAGGACCTGAAAACACTGACTTTCTAATGCAACTGCTCAAAAAGTTAAAAAATAGGAAGCACAGAGTTATATCCAATCATTCACAATAACTGATATAAAAGAGTTTGCAGCTCATTGGCATTTAAACAGTATCTTTATCAAAATTGTAAGAAATCTTTCAAGTCAACATAGTTAACATAGCTGATGTTATGATGAATTGAGGCACTTGTCTCTCTCCCTTATCAGGCAAGATAACGTAATTTGGAGACTAATATACAATACTACAATTTCATGTATACATAAAATACCATCATGATGTGTGCAAGAGACCCTCAATTTTATAAGCAACAGGGAAAACATGATGACCTGCAAGACAGTTTTACCCAAGCAAAAGAAAACATTTTTCTCATAGAGGAAAGCTATTTCCTCCGTTTCAACTGACCTAATTATCTTGCTTATTGTCAAATACTTGTTTTGCAACAAAAGGTATCATCCTAATGATAAATAAGCTTCTTTTCAAATCAAATGTTACTGGGTGAAACTTCTGCCAGCCTTTTTCAATCTAGTTCCTAAAAGCCCTTACTCAGTGAAAAATCCTGACACCTAATGAAACAGCAGAACTCAGAGAAGCATAAGTCTACCCGCTTCCCCATTACAATCCACTCTAGAGGGCCCAAACCTCCCCACTGCTCTGAGGCCAACATCAGTGTAAGCGTCTTATCTGTCTCACTGAGCCACATTCTTGGCAAAAACTCAGGTCTAAAAAATTAACAGGGAATAAGAGTCAACTCTAATTCTGTGATGTGTTATATCTTATACAAAATATGAGAAGTAACTGTTCTGTACTATACCTCACTGCTGACATCCTTCTAGAATGCTAGGTCTGGGTTCAGAAGACTACAAGAAGTATGATGTTTATGAACAGAACCTCTTGGAAAGGTTAACTAAGGAGGGATGAGAATAACAAATTATCTAAGAGAAAATTAGTAACCAGTACACTTATCAGTTGTTTTCCATGCATAGTGGGGCATGTCAAGCACAGCAGTGACTTAGTTTTACTAAAGATTACTGTTGTAGTTTTCACCTTAGATATAATTAAAAGAAAATCAAACAAAGGAAGAGAGTAAGACAGTTGAGAATTTCCTACATCAGAATTGAAAAAAAAAGAACAACTTGTGCAAGTGACCTTAAAAATACCAAAGAAGTTAGGTAGCGATTACCATGACCATCTTGATCTGACAACATAGTACTGGCTGCCCACATTTTCACTATCAACTCCAGTTGCTATAGAATGTGCCTCAGAATGAGAAGTTGGATTCAGGCCCCTATTTGGGTGGACCTGAACACATCTACTACATCATAAATTATCACCCTAAGTCTCAGGCTACAGCCAGAAAAACATTTCATTGCATCTTCCTTCTGAAGTCAAGTCACTGAGCGCTAAGGAAGTGCAAAACTCATAGGGGCATGACAAGAGCAGGAAAAAAATAATAGTTTGTAAAAAGAATAATAAAGTACTAAAAAGCCAACAGGAGGGACAAATTCTCAATGAAGGACACCCAGTTCAAAAATTTCAGCTAGTAGAATGACTGAAACAATAGGTTCCCACCTTTCTGAACAACAGGGTGGGTAATATAAAAAACCCTGCTATTACCAGTTAAAAAGAAAAAAGTTCTGCCTCAGGAAGAGCCTACCCTCAGGAAAGGCTTGTACCACCACTAACCCAGGAAACAGGAAACCAAAGACTTATGGACCTAGCCAATGTGTTACCTTCTGAAATCTTCTGAATCATTACATTAAACACATATCTTGTGTTTGTAAGGATTAGGCAAATATGCAATTACATCTCTAGCCCTTAACTGAGTGGGCATCTTTTCTTGGAACACTTGATACACTGGCCTGAGTCTCCCTTGATAATAACTGGAGACTTTACTGATCAGGACACAGTTTGAGATAAGCATACCTGAATTTTCAAGATGCCAGCCACTTGAGTGGTTGAAGGGGTGATTGTAAACTTCCATTCTGACCTCCAACGGCCATTCCTTAAAAAAAAATAAATTAGAAATCAGATGTCACCCCACTGGTTAAGAAAAAAACCCCAAACCAACACACAACTGATAGGTAAGGGAAAACAGAGAATGAAATACACTGCGCAACTACAGCCACAGAAAGTATTTCCCTAAGTTTTTAGCCCTGTAATCAGTCGAGAAGAGAACAGTGGACCAAGGAGATGTATTTGTAAGGATTCTTTAACAACAGGACATAACTTCTGAAAAAAACTAAAGCCTCCAGTGTTCTTTCCCTCCTTTATCATAGTCAATATTTTGTTTCTGGGACCTGGACAATTCACTATATCAGCCAAAGTCACTCTTCACTTGAATGGTGGGAATGTTAAAGTGACACGTAAGACCTCCTGCTATGCTGAGCTGTAACTAGGTCTTTCAGCTTTTCTAGCATTTCTGTTCCAGGATAACTATTTCCTTCCAGTTTCCTTCCACAATTTCAACACCTTGGCCAAATTGCTTAAAGGGAGTTTCAGACATCTGGAAAATAGCCAGCCAACCTCTGGAGAGGTTGTAGTTTTACCCGATTTCTTTCCTGTAGACTAGACAATTTTCTTATTTAGTTACAAGGTTAGTGGATTAGAAGGTTAGTACATTAGAGCTATATTAAGAATGCATTGCAGCTGTCTCTCAGTTTCAACTTTGCAGTTAAAGAAGGAAAGCAAGTTGATACTCTGAGTTCCAATCCTACTAATGTTAGGTGTAGATTCCCGTGCATTCAACAAGGGGAAAGGAAGACTAAGACTAACACCTACTAGTGGATCTGTATTGACACATCTTAGATATTACCAATGTTAATTCAATCACAGAACCATCGGTTACTACTTCAGACAATATCCAAATTATAATTATCACTGAAAAATCAGACTAAAGCAATTCAGAAGTTTGTTGCAACGTCTAAAAACACTTAGAAGAGTTACTCAACTCAGTGACACTAATATTACTGGTAGCCTTGAGACCAACTAATTAGTTAGAAGAAAGCTTACATGCTGAACTGCATTTTAAGTACAATATTAGTTTTCAGATGCACAGGATTCCATGACTATCTAATAGATTTGTTTGCTTCTTAGTCACTTTGTGGTCTTTAAAGAGGAACACAATGTTGCCACTCTGTTTTTTTTTATCCTTAATGAGCTATTCAGCAAAGAAAGTTCAAATCAGAAGGATTCTTCTGTAGGAAATGCTCTAAGTTAAAAACAGCATCATTACTCTATTTACCCCTGCTGACTTCAGATCTTTTGTAAGAGATTAACTGTCCTTTCTTTTCTTTCACATTCATTAATAAGCTATCCTACTATGTTGACAGTACTTCAGAAATTCATACAACACTTTTCTTTGGCATGTATTGGTCTTTTATCATCCAACAAACTTGCTTTCATGGTAGGCTTCCAAACGTCCAAATATCTAAAAAGGCGGGACACCATGAGAATACTGTCTGTGGCTTGAACTGGATATCCAGACACACAGCTGGCCAACTGAGGAGCCTGGTTAACCTGGAACTTATTCCTCCATTCCCAAATTCCCCAAACCAATATTCTTTTATTAAAACTTGCTAAGAATGAGAATAAGTCTCACTCTCGCCTGTAAAATGTTTGGAAACATAGTCAATATTCACCCATGCATGTCTGACCATAATTTTATTAAAGAAAACTTTCAATAAGAATTTTCTCCATCTATAAAAGGTTGTTATGTATCTTCATACAAAGACTACAGTATTAAAGTAACTGGAATACCACCGGCAGTCTGACATTTCACTTACCACAAAGGAAGAGATTTCTACATCATTTTGACAGAAAAACTTGGGGTGGAGAGCGAAAAGAGCCACATGCAAGATGTGCACACACCTCCTTCTCCGAACTAAGGATTATTAGTGTACTGGCACTATTGCGTTTGCTCAGTTTACTGTATTTTACTGCATTTGTACCCATACAGAAACTTACCAAAAGTTTTTTGCTTGGAACTGATGGCTTTCTATGCAAGCAATAATGGTCTGCTGTCCATCAATTGTTTTACCATAAACCTAATTAGAAATGAAAACAAAGAAACAAATGAGTTAAAGTTCCAGTATCCATCTTGCTCAAACTGCTTCAATATCTAGTTCTACTATTATTATGTAAACTGTAAGATTTCATTTTACCGCCACTATGGTTCTTACATGATATCCAGTACATGAAACATTAAAGTGTATATTACAATGCAAAAAAAAGAAGATTAGAAAACCTGAAGGTCAAGAATCTTAACTGAAATTTTATATATTGCAAACTCATTTTTCTGCGACCATATGAATTTTAAGCCTACAGCAGTGACAATACATATTACCAGCTGTGTTTGAGATAGCAGTTATTCTACAACGAAGTGATGATATAAGCCTTGACAGACTCGCAAAGAGGTGATTAAAAGGGTGGGTCTGGTCCCCTGTTCTGCTCCGTCCCTTAAAATCAAATACTACTAAAAATGAACTCAATGAACATGCAAATCTGGTTTCCTCTGCAGAGCCTGGAACCATCTGACTGTCTCAAAGTCCAATTCAACTTGTTATCCCAGCAATTTAATCTTTTTTACGCTAGGTAATTTTTCTGTCAGGTTAATACAAAGCACATGACAGCTTTCATTAGATCAGTTTGCTGAACTTCAAATAGTCATAGGACACCTAACAGCAAATGCATGCTATTTTGGGTGAGAATGAGAGGTTTTATTTTACGAAGCCATCAGAATCCTCTGACTGTAGTGGTAAGGATAAAGCACTTTGATAGGTAGGTGTTTTGGAGAGAAACTGTTATACTGACAGTTTTGTCAGTAAGCCAAGCCAAGATAGACATTTGCATCTAATCTTCTTCTTCTTTTCATCCTCTTTTTTATATCAGCAAGATAGCCAGGATCAATGGGATCAACCTGCAGCAGTCTACAACAGTTCATAATGCTTCAAGAAATCATTATTTAAATTCTTCAGAACTGAGAGTTAAGTCTTCACTATGACCTGCGGTAACCATCCAGTAGTAATCCAGTAGCTGAAATGTTAAATTTCTGAAGTTTTCTTTAATTTCCGTGTATGAACCCCTAGCAAGACTAAGTTCTTCGCAGCTGAAATGGCCCATCTTCTTGGTTTACAGAGTCACACTTTTATTTTAGATTTCCATCTACAGTGGTATGGTGGTTATATAATTTAGTACTTACTGTGCAGACACCATTTGGGTAGTGCTCTTTCACATATGCTTTCATTGCTGTTTCAACTGAATTTCTCCAGGATTCTATGGCATTTTCAACTTCATGGGGTCTAGGGTCAGTAGCCTCCTTTCTTAAGTGATCAAATTTAAAAGAAATCTTGTTCTTCGGATCCAAAAATTTTCCATTTCCTAAATCACCATGTTCTGTTATCAAAACCTATATTATAGAATTTTAGTTAATCACATTTGCTATTAAATAAAGAGGAAAAAAACCCACATAAAATCTAATTATATCCTATATTTAAGTGGAGCTTACTCATATCCAAAGACACACATTTTAAACAAAATATGCATATCACAAGAGAGGATGAGGCTAACTTGACACATTGACTCTGAGAAAATCCTAAATCTTACCCTCTTACTGCAGCCAATAGCACAGTACAGAAACTAATGTCTCCTAGTACTAAAGATGAAACAAATTGTTTCTACTGCTCCAAATCAGGTCTGACTGAATTCAGGGCAACACAGAATGAAGTTTCAAGCCCTTGAGATGCCCTAAATGATTAGCTTATGGAACTGGTACTATTGAGGGGCTGTAATCTCTATATTTTGGCAGGAAAGATGTGTTTCTTTTCATTTTCTTGGCAAGATACATTCCAACACTAGAACATCTTTAACAGTTTTGAGGAGCATTGCAAGCACTTTATTGTATTCATACCTGTTCATCGTAACCGTCAATTTTTACTGGAGTAAACTGGTCCAAGTTGTACTGTGCAAATGCACTACAAGGGGAAAAAAACACCAAAAGCCTGTATCAAGCACAATCTTCTTCCTTAGTAGTTGTATGGGATTTAAATAATAACTAATAATCTGGACAATGATGCATCAAAAAATGATATCAGTGCTTCACTATCTAGCAAACCCAAACTCTTGGTACCACCTTGGTTTGTTCAGTACTCATATTATATTTCAACCACCATGACTCAATGTTCAAAAGTATCATGATACAGACAAATACACAAGCTTTAAAATAACGCACAGAAGTTGGAGGAACAGATAAAGTTCTAATTTAACAGAGATCAAACCTACAAAGCCAGACATCTCCGTTCTTATGAAAGAAACTGATTTTGGCATAAAATACCATGTTTTGATACAAAAGTAGGGCCTAAGGAAGAAGTATCATTAGGATACAATACAGATCTCTCCTCTGCCAAGAATTTCATCTTGATCAAAGATGCACAACACACATAATAGGGTTTCTCTTGCCAAGCACACATCTTTTTAAACATATCACTTAATGAAAGCCTTACTGAAAATGATCTTGCTTTTATGTAACTGAATATGTGGCATCTGGTACTTACTGGGCTGCTCCTTCCCTGAGAAGATTGTCATTATTCAACAGCAACCGAACATCTGAAGGAGATATTTACAATGTAAAAGTATAGTTAACTCAGAAATTCATTTCAGTCACACAACAAATGTCAGACTGTACAAAACAAAAAACCCAAAGCACCCCAAAGCTCAGTCTGAATCTTACTGAGAACTAAATATTTTGTTATGTGTTTTCAAACATACTATACTCAATTACTGAGTAGGCAGTTGCTTAGCAGTAAAGGTTATACCAATAGTGATGTAAGAAATTGTGTTAACCTTCTGGGAGCTGGGTTAATAAGCTCACCAACAATTCATTTCACAAATGCAGTACAAGTTAAGTTTAAATATTAATTATCTGGTCACAGTATAATTTAAGAACAAAGTACTTCTAAAATTACTATGTTCTTTAAAACATCTAAAACCTTTCCAGCCTGACAAAGACTAGAAGTGTCGTACACTAAATTTATTTGTGAGCTACAGTTACAAAATGTATGCCTGCTAGCAGGATATGTGGGCCCATGTATCCTTGATGCAAGACAAACACAACAATTTCTAAAGAAAATTAATATCTTCGGTAAAGTTCAGGCAGCAATAGTTGAGAAGCTAATTTCAAGCTTCCTTTCAGCTTACCAATACACTCTGTAATATGAAGCGTGCCCAGAATTTAAGAGTTAAAAATGTTTGGAGAAGATTCTTTCCAGAGCTGGCACTAAGTAGTAGCTCTTTGTATATTCAAAGTTAAGTATTTGCAATGATATTCCTTCTTGAGAAAAAAAAAGACCATTTAAACTTCAGCTTAGTTTAAATTCTGCTGAAAAAATGTAATTGTCTATCGAAGACTGAAAAAAACCCCCAGAGCTAATGTCTTCTAAACAAAAAGCCTAGCAAATGTTAATTCATGACTGATCAAAACCAGAAAGTCGATTCTCAAGAAAAAATAAAGAGAAGTAGTACTTCCCTCCTTTTGCATTTAAACTCCAAGCTGTCTTGTGACTGCAAAGCTTATTATGCTGCAATACAAAACCAGCTCTAAAAGCAAGTGAGCTGCTAAAATATAAACTACACGAAATTCAAGAGAGTGATCAGCAATACAGTTTTGGATACAGACTCCTTAGATGAAAGGACAGAGCAGACACATACTCACCATTGAACACCTCATTGAATTCCCCGGGTGGAGCATGAATTATGAATTTTGCTGCTATACGCACCTTAAATACAAAAACAATCACATGGTTATTTATTCTTGTATTCATTCCTATTCAAACCAGCCATGCATAACATAGCTGTAGTACCCAGACATGAAACTACAACTCCCACTGTTTCATACATTTGTTCACACTACTTAAACTACTCTGTCTTTGTTAGAAACAAAGAATATTAAGTTCCATCTCTTCAAATAGAGGAGATTATATGTGATGGAAGCAAATAGAGAAATCAAGTCACTCATGTTTTGCAGTACTGGCAAAAAGAAAAGGATTAATACAACAAATAAGTTCAATGATACGCTCACAATCTATTTCAACTACAAGGCTGTGAATGCCTGGGAATCACACATTCCAAGAGAGCCAAAAATTGTGATGAAATGAGTTCAATCTTCAAAGCTTCTCCCCCAGTGCTACTGCACATCCTATGGTTCTAAACTGCCTATAACCACAGCTAGACAGTAACAGACAGATTACATAAAGCTTAAAAACACTTGAGTGGACTAAAAGCACGAAAACTTCACGTGCATGTATCCATAAGGCCTTTCAGTGCCACAGTATCAGCAGACTGAAGTTTTTTAAAAAAAAACTTGCCTTCAGCCACAACTTCTTGCAGACAAAATACAGCACAAGCTAATACTTCCACCAAAAGTATGTGCACCTACCCTGGCTTTCCTCCCTCCTTCTACTTGCATAAGCACTTGTAGAGTGAGCAAAATTAGAAAGGTTATTTTTGGTTTTTTTCATACACAGTTGCAGACGTGTGCTGGCAAAAGCAAAACAAAAATGGATTTTTTTGATGTGAAGCAACGTTAAAACTTTTCAACTATAACCTTACTTGCAGAATGTCACTCAGCAGACTTGCTGTCATTCATTCTTCTTTCCCCCTTAAACTGTTAAGGGCACCCATTCAGTAGACAATCAAAGATCTCCTGCATCCTTGGCATGATGTCACTTATTCAAATACAGGACTGCTTGATCCACAGTTCCCATTTCTAATACCTTCAGTTATGTTTTTATGTAATAAAGAGCTAGGAGATCTGCTGTCTGCACCCTCTGCATTTCCTGTTTGAACTTAAGGTGTTTGAGAAGCACATACTCCATAAACAAATGCCTAAAAATAAGCAAAGAGTGCTTTACATTTACAAATTTACATATATTTGAAACTACAGAATAACTGTGAGCACCCTAGAGCTCTTGAACTGACTTGTCAACAGATTTTGTAGTCAAAGGGAGCAATACAAACAGTGCTCAAGGCCCAGGCTCTTTACAGGGCTCACATTTCAGATAAGTCTCCATGAGAGATAGTTCAAGCTCAGAGTAGCCTGAGACAGTGTTTAGCCACTGCAGTAGCAGTGTTCAAACCTCAACAATAACCTAAATGACTACCCTAGGCAGATTTCTGCTCACTAACAGTGCGCACATGGTCACAAGAGCCAGCTGGTGGAAGTGGAAAGGTTGTTAATATCCAGCTATCTGAACTGAATGCTACATTTTGGATTCCAGACAGCCTTTATTTGCTGCCTCAACTACTTAAATCAGAACTTTTTCCACATAAATATAAATTTGCATTATACTGACATAAATGCCACATGGTTTACTCTTCGCAAAAGAGACAGAGGCAAGAGTGTCTCATATGGCAGCCTATTAAAGCATCTGACTAGGTAAGAAGAAAGTGTGACTTGGATTGTCTCCTTTGACCCAAAGGAATGTAAACTCATCTGCATTAGCTAAAGATTACCCCAACCACTGGTCTATACACTTTTCTGGAGTAAGGATATACTCTATACCTCTCCTGCTGAAGTCAGGGCACTCTGCACACAGCATACACCACTCAATGCTCATTCCAAAACAATCTAAAAGACATGAAATATAGCTTTGCAGTACTATTAAAGCACTCATGAAGAAGACGGGCAAGATAGGCCCCAAGGCTTTATAACCAGGACATTTTATCAAATTACAAATTAACAGAATCTGGGATCAGATTTGAACTTAGGGATCACACTTAAGAGTAAGCATTTAGTTTTGCTCTCAGCATGACTACCAGGCTGAATCCCAGCTCCAAATTAGATGAAAGGACACAGTTTCTGGGTTCTGACTTGACTTCAGGATGTTGACCGGAATCTTACCCTTGCCACAGCAGGGTTAGCTCTAGGCAAGCAGAGAATAATTGAGCAAAATCAAGCAAAACTTGCATACCCAAACTGCATTCTGAAAGACTATGTGCTTTAAATCGGTAATATTTGTAAGGTAAGATATTAAGTATGTACTAAAACTGTACTGATACCTCATTTTCATCTGTTTTAGTAATGTAGAAGTGGTTTTGGTTCTTCTTTTCACTATCAGTAAGAACTACTTTTATCAGTCAGATTAGCTGTAGTATGAGTAATATCCAATCAGAAGTATTCAGTAGTTACAGATGTTCCCTCCAGATAGATCAACCTAAATATTGCTTTTAATCAACATTTTACTAGTAAATTCAATTCCTCAATGAAATTCTTTTTCAGTCTAATAATTCATCATTGATGCCACTTTTTATAGGACAGATAAACACAATCACGCAAATTCACAATCAACATTCAATCAGTAAGTGTATTCATGCTTACAGAAGCAAAAAACCTAACGTGTCTTCAGAAGCCAAGAGTGTGAAGACTCTGCGTTTTGCTAACCCATCTTTGCGGAGCACATTTAAAACTAATCCACTTTTCTTCAGCACTTAAACCAAATTAACTTGTCTGTGGAGATGTGTGTCTGAAAGAGCCATATTTCCCCAATTCATACTTACAAGCTTATATAAACTAATTACATCCAGTAGTCTCACTTAGCACATAAGAACTGAAAAGCACTTACAGCTCCTTTATTGCCACTGAGTTTTTCCAGAAATAAATGCTCTAAAGGAGGTTTCTCTGTTTTATAAAACCATACTGATACTTAAGGATAAACAAACACACTTTCATGAGCCTGAATGAGATGAAGATCTCCCCCTTTTCACAGTAAAAAAACTCTGATTCAACTACCAATTAAGGAAGCGCAATTTAAGCAAAGGGGAAGTCCATATAAAATGTGATGTTTATGGGCAAATTACAAAAATTGCAAGAGGCACATTATTTTTAATACCAAGTGACAGGCAAAAACCTTAACTGCAATATAGCCCAGTTGAGATAAGAAGGTATTTCCACTAGAAAGTGTTTAAAAAAACCCACTTCAATCACAAGCATTATAGTTGAAACCAATCCTGGTTATTCAATATATTGAGACTTTCACAAATTTAATTTGATAAAGTCAAAACAGAAACAATGTAACACTTTAAAAAGCGACATGACAAAAGGTTTTTCATTCATGAGAACTGTACCTTCACACACAGCAGAAGTAACATATACATATATCAGCAAAAGATCAGGTTACAGTTGAGTATTCCTTTATGTAACTCAAAACCAAAGAATGAGAAATCACCTAAAATTTCTCCACTTATTACTCTAGTTACTCCCAAAACACCGCATAAAGTTTAAGACAGTGTTTTATCGATGTAGGTTTCAAGATCTGCAGCCACTGTTTTCAGTTAAATGTCTGCAGAACAGCTTGCAAGAAATAATAAACTTCAGAGCTCACTAATTCAGAGCATCTGACCATCAATGGTTCACAAAAACCAGGTCTTGTAAGCAGCTTTCAGCACAAGCCTGTGCAAGGAATTGCACATTTACTATATTTGATGCTTTAAATACACAAACCCTATCTAAATACCCTAAATTGTGATTTCATGCAGGTATGAGCATTAATTTGGGCAAATGATACAAAGGCTGAGAAGAATTAAAAAAAAACAAACAAGAAAACAAAAAAAACCCCAGAGAGACTTCTGAAACATTGAGAAAGGAAGCATTTTCCACAACACATGTTCTCTTTATCCAATTTTCACATACACACCAGTCACAGTCATCAATTCTCATGTATATGGAAGTCTGATATTAGTAGGTGAGAGTTAGAAAGACTGAATTCCTCAATCCAAATGAGGCCAAATGCTACTCATCACAATAGTTACAATGGTTTTGATGTTATGAAGTAAACTATTTCAGTTAAGGTAAAACTTCAGACTGAGAAGCTTAGCAAAAAGAGAAAAGGATAGGTTTGTTGTATGCGATAAGCATGGATATTAGGCATAATACTTCATTCTACTAGAAATGAAAACAATTGGTCTATCAAATAAATACCTACACTCAGATACTTCAGTATTTTTGGTTTCTAGATTACACAAGCATGGAGGTAGCAATGCACAGAATGAATTGTTACGCTAAATCTTCTTTGTTATCATACTTCTGCCTTTATTTCACAATCTAATTTCTCTGAAGGCATTTCTCCACAGAGAAATCCTACTTCTCTGCCTTTTCCAGACTGAGATATTCTGAAGTTTGTTTTATTTTAAAGAAGATATATGCAGTGACTTCAAATGCCCCCAAACCACTCTTCCTGTTCCTGGCACATCGGAACTGACACTGGTTGAAGAAGCTCGACCTTCTGCACTGTATGTGCCTATATATGGCCATGACTACGTGCTCTCAGAAATGCAGGGGCTCCACCACCCCACTGTCAGCTCCACTAAGACATGCTCATTCCTGATAATCAGCTAGGGTACATCTAGCAATAAAAGAGGTATTAAAACTTTGGTTAGCTTTTCTTTCTCCCCACACTTTCCCTTTTTAAAAGTAACTGAAATAGAGCTGATGTCCACAGGCACCCTGACAGCTCACTCCTTCAATCAACAGCCATACTGTGCCAGGACATGCTGGTAAGCAAGATGCTGTGAAACCACATACTTTGCCTTTACTCCTTCCTACACATCACTCATTTCGAGTTCAGCTGTGAACCCCTTGCAGCAGGCAGACCCACCCATCCTGTACACTCATAACAAGTTAAATTTTATTGCTCTGGAGCAATAAAAATGAAACAGTGAAGTACTTATTAAAAGCTCTTTTTACTTAAAAACTGCATGCAAATTCAGAGATGGGGCAAAGTAACAGCAGGCCTCCACAGTATGTTTCAACTCAAAGACCACTTTTGCTAATCACATGAAAAAACAGAGGTTCCAGCAGTAACTTTAATGAGTGCTTACAGAAAGTGTTACAGAGGAGCAAGGCACTGTATATCATGCCTTTACATTCTCGACTCCTGAGAGCAACTTGCTTCCTTATAAAATCTTATCTTCTGTTCCAACCTATCTTTGGCAAAAAAAGGAGACAAGACATTTGAGAGAAGGGAACCCTTCAGTTCTGCTTTAGGAATAGTAAAGAATCTAAAGAGACTCATTCCCAGTGTCATGCCTTCTGCCACAGTTCTTCTTGGTTCAGGAAGGCTTCCAGCAGGCAACTAAGCAAATAGCTTTGTCTTGACCCACTGAACTCTATTTACAGGCAGCTACAGGGGCTTTTAACAATTAGCCCATAGTTACAGAAATACTAACACAGTTAAGCTGATTCAAACTAGATACATTTCTGGGTTTCTCAACACTCTGTAATTCACATTTACCATAACATGCATGACATTCAGGGATTCTGCCACCACCTAGAGCAATACTGGACAAAAGGCTAATCTTGTTTTATTGTGTTCCGAGTTTGATGGCAGCTCATGATTTGAGTTCAACTGAGCTGTTATTTTTCATTACACAGCAATACTTTCTAACCAACAACATACATCTTCTATGAGTCAAAATTAATTTTGCACTGACACTGGCAGCGCATCAAGGAATACAGCCTAAGGTTCAATCAGCCACCTCAGAAAACATCTTTGAGATACAATGCCTGATGATTTGTCAGTATCACAAACATCAACTTAGTTCTAAGTCTGCAAACCCTTAAATGTTTTTTTTTAAAAACAAACAAACAAACATAACAGGCTTCTCCTTTAAACAGGTACATACTAGGTATTATTTGCTCCAAATGGTCATTAAATGTTTAGGTTAAGTACATCCCATGTTACACCAGCAATTATAACATATCTTTTAAAACAAAAAAACATCTGGTAGTGTTTCGTAATTGGCATAAACTGACCTAATACTATGCTGCTCCTGCCACCAAAAGGGCTCATCTCCCTGCCTCCTCCCAAATAAGCCCTGTGATCCATTTTTACAAATTCCTTCGCAGCATCAGTGTTCATCTATTTATGTGAGCATCCACAGAAGCAAATTGATCTAGCTAAGGAATAGTTTTGAAAGGTGGCAAGAACATAGAAACCAATTCGCTTAGCAAGAGAGCTTTAAATAATTACTGCTTCTTGCTGCTAACAGTTTAGTGACGTGAATAAGCCTTTGAAAGGCCAGACAAGCACAGAGAATAGACATTTGAGAAAGGGATTACTCTACACCAGCAATACATCATCTTCTCAGCATATCAGGAAACCTCACCCAAATGAAGAAGCATCCTGAAATGTGTAGCATCTCACATAAAGATGATGCAAAGGCAGAGAGAAAAGTCTGGTAGAGCGAAAATGAATATAAAAAGTAGTGTTGCAACTGCTTGCCTACCAAGCTCAACTGGAAAATGTACTGTAGTATTCAATTTACTTCTGCTTCTGGGAGCTCTGAGGAGGAAAACTGCAAAAATGTGGTTCTGTGGTACAGGAAAGGAGGGGCACATTCCATGCCTATGGCTTTGACTGAACAGACATTTCCTTCATAGCAATGCTTGAAGCTGTACTGTGTATGTAGAACACATGTTTTCCTCAATTATTTTTAATACACAAGTATGTAGGGGTATGTAACAGTACCAGCACTTAACAGTGGCACCAAAAAAAAAAATCTTACACAGTGTAAGGTATTCTAGCTGCATTCTTTCTGTCTGAAGAACTGAGTCAGATAATGAGATTTATTTTCACAAAAATCACCATTTTGGAAGGTGCTGACCATTGCAGGGGCTTTCAGCAGCAGTTTTTCTAAATATTATAAAAGTCTCCATCTCAAAATTGCTTTACACACCACACCTTGGATTAAAACCACCAAACCCAAAACAAGACTTCTGAAAGTCATTGTCTCAAGTACAGATAGCAATGAGGACTACGAAAACAATGTCTGTTACTTGGGTTATACACTGGTCTAACTAGAAAAAAAAATTAGAGAAGATAGATTTCCCCTATGTAATTTTGCAGTTACCTGACTACATCTAACTGGACATCTTTTTATGTCATGCACTTGCCATATTTTAATTCAGAAATGTATTAAAAGAATCATACTTTTCTCAAATTAGTGAAACAACTACCTTTATTTACAGACATTAAAGGATCAATATCAGCCAGAAACTTTAGGTTCAGCCATCACCATCAAGTACTAAAAGCTCTGTACTGGAAAAGGTTGCTTGTAATTATAGTACAGACAGTGAAGTACATAACATTATTTTCCCCCATATCTGTACTTCTCTGAAACCCTATGTCTTCTCAGTAGATGGCTGGAAAAACAAAAAAAAAGTCGAGAAAACCACATACATGCACAAGTAATTATAAAATTATTGACAGTGCTACGTGTCCCAGATCTGTCATACAGAACATTTTTACTGCACAGTCTTTGCTGCAAGCTTTTATCTTTAACATGGTAGTCTTTTTTCCAGGTATATACACGAAAGCTCAAAATATGAGCAACCAGGAAGAAAAACACAGGTAATGATCTCAGGTTCCCACCTCAGACAAAAGTTGGTTTTGGTAACTTCCAAGGACTTTGAGAACAAAAGAATTTTTTTTTAAAAAAAGAAAAAAAAAGGATTAGTGGGAGATGTATCGAATAAAGTACCATCACATTCCAGTCTCAGGAGACCATACCTTGGGTGTTTTACAATATCAGTATCTCAAATCGTAACATTCTTTGGTAACTCCTATTTCATTGTAGGGTCCAGACCCAACGTATGTAATCAACTCAAGAAACAAAATACTGCTTTGGAAAGCATGCTAGAGGGCTAGCATTCCCTTTATTAAACAGAAATCTCATATGATTTGACAAAGGCCTAATGCAGTCACTGATCTGATATAAATCTTATCCACAAAACAGTCACAAGCTCAGCAACTACATATTTTGCTTATGGATCAGACAGACAAGAGATAATATGCATAAACAAAAACCTCAGAATTTCCTTGCTAAAGTTATTCTTTGAAAACAGAAAAATTAGTAAAATTTTCCATTTAGTGAAAAGCAAAAGCATTAACTTTTGTTTGAAAATTAAAAGGTATGAAAAATAGCTAACAAAGACATCACAAATAAAGAAAACAATAGCATCCACTCCCATATACAGAATCAAGACATTGCGAACCCAACATGTCCTCCTCTGATGCAGCAACCACAACACTCATTCTTAGCAGTCTTTACAGAGTGGTAACTACTATAAGCTAGAAAGCACTTCGTTCATATTTGTAAAGCATTCTTCCACCAAACAGCCTAAATTTTTTAAGTGATCTGTCCTACTACTCTAGGTTCATTATTTCTAATTACACTTCTGCATGAGCAGTTCAAACTCCTTTACATCCCACTTGCAGAAACTGGAAGTGAATATTATGCAGTGCTGTCCAAGGAAAATACACTCATTCACTAAATATGGCTAAAATCCTTATTCTATTCCTCCTTGGCTGCCAAAATTGAAATAAACCAAAGACAGTATATCACAGCAGAACTGCAAGATGATGTCAGTATTGAAAGGCAATAGAACCTTATCTGCTATATCACAAATTACTGTCTCTGGTTTCATTACTGGATTTGCCAATAATTTGTTCTACTATACATCTCTATTATTGCCTCAGTTTATTTCTTATATCTATTTAAACTATGAGGTTTCCTTAGCAGCAAGCTTCTGCAAGAGTTCTGAGAGCACAAAGGCCACAAGAATGGGGCTTTTGATGGTACTGAGGGGCTGCTGAATTAAAAATGCTCCAAGATATGGTAAAAGTCACAATCCACAAAATGTATCTAATTAGTTTGACCTACTAATAACAAAAGAATACAAGAACTGCAGTTTTAGAAATCATTGATCTCACATTCAGGTTAACAAGTTTAATTTGTATTTATCTTCAACTTTCAGATAATGATTTTAAACTTATCAAAAATGCAGACAATTGTGCTGTGCATAATATTCCTCTATGGAAGCGCAGAGTGAAAGGCAAGGAGCATTGGACAAAAGCTGAAACAATTAAATATTATGAAAAGTTTCTGCCCACGGGTGTAGTCAAACACTGCGCACATCACCCAGGGAGCCTCTGTGCAGTCTCCATCCGTGAATGTATCAAAAACTCAAAGTGTAAGTCTCTAAGCAATCTGATGTAAGTTGGCCTGCTTTGACCAAGCCATCCAAGTTACCTCCAGAAATTTCTTCCAGCCTGAATGACTCTACAAATAAATAAAGTTATTAAGTATATGATCAGTTTTTCCATTTTGAAAACATATGCAATTTCCCAACAAAGCAATTAAAATTTCTGTTCTATCCTTCAGTCTCAAGGGTATATTGATGCATTTCTTTAAAAAGGTTACGTCCTAACACAAGATAACACACTGATATTTCAGGATGTACATAAAAATCTTGGGAGGGCTGCTATATTCAGAATTACATATCAGTCTGAGAAACATTCTAACTTCCTCATTCTATTAAAGTATTTCCTCAAAATGTTATCAAAGTGTAACCACCAATTTTAATCTCACTTTTGTAATAACAACTCCTTCCACGTAACTTGTTAAATTTCACTTGTACAAGAATGTTAACTTTTGCAGCTTCCATGATGTAGCAAATTAAACAGAAGATATGCTTAAACAGTAACTGAGTTATTTAACATATAAGTATTAAAGCTTTTTCAACCTGTCATCAGAACCCACTCTAGCATTTTCAGTTCCATTTAGAATTTAAATATAAACAAGAGCCAGAGGGCTCACGTGGTCCTCCTGCTAGAGAGGAGAGCAAAGCTGCACTTCTAAACATAAAACAAAGCATATACCGATGAATTACAAAGAAAGAACATTAAGGAACCTTGCAAAACTTCACCTGAAGTTTATCTTAGAGGTTACAGTGCAATTATATCCAGAAAAGGCTATTTGAATCTTGCTTCTCCTCCAACACATTCTGTTTCTAATCATCTATGGCCCAAGTCTCATTCAGGGCAATTCCAGAAGTCAGAATTCTAAATCCTTCCAAAATAAAATATTTAGAGCACATGTATTGCTTTAATACATGTAATCATTTTTAAGAAGTAGTGGGGTTTTGTAAAAAAAAAAAAATTCCGTTAATGCTTCCATAGTCATTTCAGGAAAAAGGTTTGTGTTTCCATTAATGAAACATCTGAACCTGCTGCATTGGTGGGCTTGCACATGCAAGTGAGATCTGTTGTCAGTGAGATCTGTTGTCAATGTATTAAGTTTTAAAAACAGTTACACACGAGAGAATGCATTTTACTAGCACAGACTTCTCATTCCAAGGCATTGACTAGAGAAACAAGATTTCCTTAACCGAGCTGACAGGTACATTGCAGAGTTTTATTGATGTAAACCAACCATTTTTATTACTTCGATTTGCAGGTTTTGACACCTAATTTAAGAAGTTAAAGTTACTCAATGTACCAGGAAATACCTGGCAGCTAAGCTGGCTCATTTTCACAAATGGGACTACTTCCTCATCAGAAGAGAAGTTTTTTAATTACAGCAAGCTGACCTACCGTTCAAGCCCACCACAGCCCATAAGCCTTCCTGAACAACTGGAACTTCTGAGACATAACCTCACTCACAGGTGCAGTTCCTCTTTTAAAAATCAGGTTTGACAATTCCCATATTTATAGGCTCAGCATTTTAAGGAATGCAAGATCTAATGCCGCATTAAAAAAATCAATGTATTATCCTTTCTCATAAGGATTCTGTCTTTTCCTCCCTGAAGGCATCTCAATTTTCTCAGACTTTATCTTGATACCAACACAGTTATTTAACTCCTGTGCTTTGTAGCTAATAGGATTCATGTTAAAAAAAACCAACAACTATACTAAACATATCCCTTTGAGTCACCAAAAATGAACTGCAAAACACTTGTTTTATGATTTAAATAGTTTGCCTTGTTTTACACTAGTGCTGTTGTTTGTTAATGAATATTTACATTGGAAAACACCAACTTTTACAGTAAAATCAGTACGAATCAGTGCCTATATTAATGTAGATAAAATGTAGCTTTAATATTCACACTAATATGCTCATTAAAAACATTTCTATATATGCTTATAAATTTGACAAAGACATGGGTAGGAAAAGAATTTCTACAGAAACCAGAATAAAATTAAACTACAAAAACCACTTACTAGACTATAACAAAACTGCTTCCAATAAGCTGGATAAATATGTTTTGCATTCACAACTTGTTAAGTGAGGATGCATTTCCCACAGGAAGGGCACTGAAATGATGACTTCCCCTTAAGGGTTCAGGGCTTCAAGATTTCCATCTCTCACACCTCATTTTTATTTATAGACTAAATATACATAAACTTTTATTGCTCCACCTACCCAAAAACTTCCAAACTTTCAGTAGCCAATGTGAATAAAGCAACTACAAAACACTGCGTCTCACAAAAGCCATTTTAAGCACTGGAGGATCCCTGGTATTGAATGCTAAAGCCAGTAACTTTCACAATTTCAGGTATTTTGATATATACAAATCTTACATGCCATATTTAGTACATGTAGGTCTTGGATTTTTCTAAAACAGCTTCTTCAAATTTATCCCCACGCTTTATATCATCACTGAAAGATAAGGACTTCAAAAATCTCATGTTAAAATGCTAATGTAAAGGAACAAGCCCAGTTACACAATCTTGCATATTGAAACCACCTTCTTTCTCACAACTGGCTCTTCCTTCGTTTTAGAGCTTCTTTAGCTGAACGATAATTCTCTGTTTTGCCACTACTCCAATTCATGCCCTTTCTGTATTCTCAATTACTCTAAAGACTAGGCTTTAAATTTGAATTATGTTAGAGTTAAATACAGCCATTCAGTTATTCTGTTCACCTTCTTCCCTCCTTGAATTTCAGCAGTTTTGTCCAGTGTTCCAAGTTAAGTCTCTACTGAAGTTACCTTCAAAACTATACAACCACTGTCATCTGCATCAGTCTTTGATACTATCAGTTCTACGCCAGGGGAGAAAACCATATAAAGAAGCAATGTGATTTATCATCTGTACTAATAAATCCATCTGTCTCTGCTCCTACACTTACTGATAGTCTCATCTGGACAGGTGAGAAAGGTGTGCTTTTCATACACCATTCACCTGATTTTTCAGCTCAGTAAAACTGAATGTTTGAGCTAACACTTTTATGGAGCTAGACAAGTTTTAACTTAAAAAATACTTGCAGTATCTTTCATCACAACTCCCAGTTGAGACATCAGAAGATAATCAAAACTGAAGAAATTTAGTTCAAGATCTTCATGCACTTCTACGATTCATTCCTTACAAAGTATTAATTTAATGGATTAATAGAGGGCAAATTGATTTCAATTTACAAAGGAAGAGTGCTGATTCTATTCACTTACACAGAGGCAGGAAGCAACTCTAGAGGGTCTGTACTCATTTTGGCAGACCCCCTCCTGAAATTAATGGACTGAAGAAAGTTCAGAACTTAACTCCATCAACCATAAGAGCACAGACAGCACTTCCCAAATTATACAGAGGCAAAATAAAACCATCATTATATCCTCTATTATTTGACAGGACCAGAGAAAACGTGTACAAAAAGGAACACATGAGGTCCTGTCTGAGCAAAAGGAAGCACTTTGTTACTGTGAGGGTGACCAAGCACTGGCACAGGTTTCCCAGTGAGGCTGTGGAGTTGCTGTCTGCACATGGTTCCCAGCAGCCTGCTCTAGATGGTCCTGCTTGGGCAGGGGTCTGGGTTCCTTCCAACCTCAACCATTCTGTAATGCCAAGATACCTTGTTGTCTAAGTATTTTAAAGCACATCCTCTAAGAACAATGTACTGGACGAGAAATATATTTTCTTTAAGGTGAAAAGGCCTGAAAGAATCGTGGATTACTATCTAATGCTTCTTGATTGCACTTCTGCTTGCACCAACAGAGAAGCAGTATTTGAAGGTGAAATAAGGAGGGCACAGTCTTGGGAAAAGGACAGCTAGATCCTAGAGCTAGGGGTCTCACAGCATATCAGTGCATCTCTAGTTCTGAAACATGGTCCTAATAATCTCAAACATACAGGAAATCTGTCTTATTGTAACCAGTCAGACATTCTAAACACAGTTCTTTTAACTTCAAATATGTCTGAAACATCATTTCAGAGATGTCACCTCACAGCTTCCACGGCCACGAAAAATCTCCAGTTTTAAAGTCAGAAATGAATACTACCACGCATTACATAAAGCGAGGAGCAGCGCAGCAGCACTATGTACACACCACACCCTAGCTCTGACACAGGCAGCTGCCATCAAGTCGGACCCATCAGAGGAAGAAGAGGCGCTTTGATAACTGAGGTTTTACAGGACACCCTGTTCCTTGTGAGATTTTTCTGGAAAAATCCATCTTAAACCTAAGAGCTGCCATGAACAGGGGTTACACGCGTCTCGCTACCACGGACCCTCCGCTCCTTGACCTCGCACTCTCCCAGTCGCTGTCCCCCATGGGAAGTCGAACGCTCTTCCTCATCCCCGTCCCCTTCCTCCTCTCTCTAACCTCCGAGCACACGCGGGGGCGAAGAGGGGGCGGGGCCGAGGCCCCTCACGGCAGGGCAGGGCCGCTGCCGCGGAGCAGGAGGCCTCGGAAACGGGGAAGCGGAGGCGGGGGGACGGAGAGGAATGAGCCCCTCTGCGGCCTCTCCGCCCCCCGCCGGGCCCGCGCTCCTTGCCGCACCTCTTTCTTCTCCCTCCCCGGCTGACAGGCAAGAGCCCAGCTGGCTCCGTGGCCTCCAGCCTCGGAAGGCTGGGGAAAGAGAAGACCGGCCGGGCACCGCGCCCCCGAGCCGCTCAACCCGCACCTTCTCCTCGTCGGAGAGCTGCTCCTCCAGGTCCGCCATCTTCCCGTCCGGCCCGGCCGCGCCCCCGCCGCCGCCCGCACCGCCAGGAAGGGCGGGGCCCGCGCTCCAGGGGCGGTGGCGGCTCTGCGCGTGCGCGGGGAGGGGGGTTGCAGAGGGGAGGGGGAGGAGAGGAGAAGGGGAGGAGAGGGGGGAGAGGGAAGGGGGGAGGCAGGAGGATGGAGGAGAGGAAGGAGGAGAAGGGGGATGAGGGAATGGAGGGAGGAGGGCGAGGGAACTGGGGAGGGGGAGGAGAGAGAGGATAGAGGAAAGGAGGAAGAAGGGGATGGAGAAGAGGGGGAACAAGACGGGAGGGGGGTGTAGCAGGGCGGTGAGGCGTCTTTGGAGCTGGTAGTAGGCAATGCCTGTCTCTGCTTTAATAGCAAAATTGAAGTAGGATTGATGCCGAAAATTCTGGCAAATAAACTGTCTACAACTCAGGCTCTGGAGCGAGTCCGGAGAAGAGTGATGAAGCTGGTGAAGGGTCTGGAGAACAAGTCTTATGAGGAGCTGCTGAGAGCTGGGGTTGTTTAGCCTGGAGGAGGCTGAGGGGATATCTCATTGCTCTCAACAATTACCTGAAAGGAGGTTGTGGAGAGGAAGGAGCTGGCCTCTTCTCCCAAGTGACAGGGGACAGGACAAGGGGGAATGGCGTCAAGCTCCACCAGGGGAGGTTTAGGCTGAACATTAGGAAAACAAAAATTAATGGAAAGGGTCATTGGGCACTGGAACATGCTGCCCAGGGAGGTGATTGAGTCACCTTCCCTGGACGTGTTTAAGGGGCAGGTGTATGAGGTGCTGAGGGGCATGGTTTAGTGATTGATAGGAATGGTTTGGCTCGATGATCCGGTGGGTCTTTTCCAACCTGGTGATTCTATGATTCATTTAGGAGTTTTAGAAAGCAGGTATCACGTATTCAGCCTGGGCGACGTGAGAGAGAAATCTCCGTCAATTGTGTGCAGCCAGATGAGAGCTGGCACAAAATGAGCTTCCCATTCATGTGCATGTGTATAAATTTGCCCAGAAATCATATGCATATTCTATTAATTTGGAAGGACATGTTTTAATGTTATCATGAATTTCACACCAATCAAAACTCTTGCTAGTTTGGAGCTGGCTCCAGCTCTCTGCCTGACCTTGCCTTGAGACGGGGAGAGGCTCCAAACAGAGGTGATTACAGAAGACGCATCTGTTCAGCACAGATCATGCTGCACACAAGGTGTTACTGTCTTCAAAGAATGAACAGTGTCTGGAAAACACTGTTTGAAAGCAAACTCGCTATCAGAGGGATGTTCTGTCTAACTTTCAAGAAAAGATACAATTACTTAAATGCAACCTAATTCTACTTTAGCTTAAATTAAAAAAAAATCCCACTTTTTGTCATAGTAACTACTTCTCGTATTACGATCACTGGAAATTTGGGCAGGCAGAACTGCAAATTAGCAGGTTTCAGAGATGCTGTTGGCAGCACGTTCACTGGGTGTAGTTGCTGGTGCGAGGGTTAGAGTGCCCTGCACATGCTGAGAGAGGTTCTGGAAAGCTCACTTTGATGCCAGCAACAAAGACTGAGGAAAAGGTTGTGTGAAATGGTTTGTATTGTAGAAGATTGGATGTGGAAAGGGAATGTGGTCAATGGGAGGAAACAGGAAAATAAATAGGTAGGGAATTTTTTACCACAGGCGTAAGAAAATTTGCGGTCTTCTAGCAGTGTGACATTGCAGATACACAGAAGGGGTATTTGAGATGATGGCCTGCAAGGATTTCTTGGAAGAAGACATAACAGTCGTTTTGAGGAAAGAAAGCAGTTGTTTAGCTCAAGTCATGTGTGTTTGAGGCCAGTGAAATCCTCTTTCAACAGGGACTTAGAGGCAGATGCCCAGGGAGTGGGAGAATAAGGCAGTATGTGTTGGTATTTCCTGGAAATGCTTCCTCAGTTACAGCCAGCCATAATGCAGAAGATGAGCATCCTAATAAGTGACTTCTTTCTAATGAGTGTCGTTGAACTATACCTTGGCTTTCAGGTAGACAGTGGGAAGTTTTGTTTTCTTCCAGAAGCAGTCAGACTGGGAAAACATATAAGCAGTAGAAGCTGCTGTCATAATGATATGTTCTCTCATAGAGTCCATTCTGCAAAAGGTGGAAAAGTGCAGAGGCCTAAAAAAGAAACCAAAAGAGGAGTCAGATGACCTTTTTGAGAAATCTTTCCTGTTCCTCAATCAAAAATAGAAAGAACATGGGAGATAATGGTGTTGGTCAAGTAGTGTTTGGGTTTTGTGGAACACTAGGACAAAGTCTGAATAAAATTGGGTGTCTGTGGGCTTCATTAACATGGGTGTGAATTTCCTGGAGAAAATAAGAGCAAGGGCAGCTGAGGGAACAAAATTATTTTCATCATTCTGTATTCTAAAAAAGGAAAGCCCTAAAGCATTACGAAGTAACCCCAAATGTTACATTGTAAGTGGTACATCTTTCAGTTTACCAGTATTAATGTTAGGAAACTCAGACATGTAAGACAATTTGGAGCCTGAGAAAGATTATATGATTGGTATGACAAAGTTTGTGGGTAAACTGTTACAGTATATTGAGATTGATGGTTAGGCCTTGTACTATAAGAAGGAAAAGGTAAGAAGTTCTTTGTATTGTGCCAGGGTGGCCATTAGCTGTTTCAAAGTCAGAGATGTTTCAGAAGAATAAGAAACTAATTATTTAAAAATTAAAGTTCTAATTCATAAAATGAAATATGATCTTCCATGGACCACCTAATCTTGCTAGAGAGTAAGTTGAAATTCAACTTAATGATCTGTTCCTAGTGTGTGGGAAGAATCAAGTTTTTATTGTTCAAACTGAAGTAAGTATGATGGAGGAATTATATTTCTGATGGTAACATCTAAAAAAA
Organism: Piaya cayana; assembly: GCA_013389865.1. Classification (NCBI taxonomy): domain Eukaryota; kingdom Metazoa; phylum Chordata; class Aves; order Cuculiformes; family Coccyzidae; genus Piaya; species Piaya cayana. Next base: position 220,134 of record WAAB01023064.1, read on the forward strand.
AAATTCTTAATGTGCAGCACAGCATTCTCCACCCCACTTATGGTGGACAAGGAAATGTTGATCCCTGACTGGAAAATCACAGATGTCACGATACATCAGTGGTGATTATGGTGAGTGATATGAATGTAGCCAGCTTTTAGCAAAAGGGTCTTGTTATGCTATAGAGTTCATCCACATCTATCTTTCTTGCATGAGTATTTGTACAAAATGATGAAGGCTGTAGAATTTTCCTGGATACCCTAACAGGACTGTTGCATAGAAATAAAGGAAAGTGTTATTTGATAGGAAGTCATTACAGTCAGTTGGATATGTGGAAATTACAACGGCACTGAAAATCAATATATAAACAAAGGATGAAATTTAAAAAAATCAAAATAATGAATGTGCGAGTTGGGCAATGTGACTAATTCAGAAAGGTTGAAGATTTAAAATACCAGTAGCCATGGAGAATCAAGGTAATGGAAAGTAGTTTATTGATGTCAGGAACAAAATAAAGGACAAATAAACCTAAGGTTTTTATAAGGCCATTACTAGATGCAGAGTGGTGAATTAGAGCAGAAAGGGTACATCCAAAGGATGTTTGGTTTTGGAACAACTCATATATATTATTTGGACTCCATAATAAAAGATAATGGTCTGTAGCAAGGAAGAGCATTGTGCAACATTCAGTTTTGTGCAATGGGACATTTAACTTCCACCCAGGTGTCGTGAGAGTAACTAGCCAAGGAGGTCTGTGAAATGCTTCTGTCAGCTTTTAACACACCTTGGGATTTGCTAGCTAGGGGATGCTGCCAAGGTTGTTTTATTTAATATATATTAAGAGGATAGTTCAAAAAGGTAGATTTTACCAGATAAACACAAATAGTTATCTTGCAACTCAGAGCTTTAAACTGGATGTGAAGGAGGAGGGGCATAAGATCAGGCTTGCCTATGACAAGCTGCTGGAGGACACACAGTGGTTAGAGGGGTGGGGTGATGGCATGGACCCTCCACGTGCTGCCCCAGGGTATGCTGGGGATGCTGGCACAGCTGAAGTCCTGTGGAGATGAGCAGGGGGATTCCTGAGGCAGTAGGTGCCAGGAAGGAAACTTCTGTGGGATACCTTAGGGGAAATAAGGTGTTCCACTAAGAGATGTGGCCAACAGCCCAGCTGAAGTGTCTCTATACAAATGCACACAGCTTGGGCAACAAACAGGAGGAGCTGGAAGCTACTGTGTTGCTAGAAAGCTACGATCTGGTTGCCATTACTGAAAATTGATGGGACAAATCCCATGATTGGGGTGTGGCTGTCAATGTTTACAGGCTGTTCAGAAGAGACAGACCAGGAAAGAGATTCCTCTATATCAGGAAATGGATAGGGTGGGAAGAGCTGTCTTGAAGAGTAGCCACAAATAGATGGAAAGCTTATGGGTCAGAATAAAAGACCAAGGCAACAAAAGGGCATGCAAAGATAGGGCAAGGGGAATAGCTATAAATTGGAGGAGGGAAGCTTTAGACTAGACATTAGGAAGAAATTCTTCACGATGAGGGTCATGAGGCACTGGAAAAGGCTGCCCAGGGAAGTTGTGGGTGCCCCCTTCCTGGAAGTGTTCAAGGCCAGTTTGGATGGGGCCTTGAGCAGCCTGATCTAGTGCGAGGTGCAACTGCTGATGGCAAGGGGTTTGGGACTAGATGATCTTTAATGTCTCTTCCAACTCAAATCATTCTATGATTCCGTAAGTTAACATATCTATATATATCTGTTATATATCTGTTGGATATGCTGTATTGATACCAGGTTTTTATTGAAGGTTGCTGAAATTAGCATGATGAAGTGTGTGATTCAGAGGAGGACTGTAGTTACTGTGGATAGTAATGGGAACCTTCTGCTTAACACCCTGGCAGGTGCTTGAATGTGGCTTTAGGACTTAATGGGAAGTGAATAATCACGCAGAAATAAGTACTGTTCTTGCCTTGTGACTCAGTGTTTTGGAATGCTTGTGTGTCTTTTCAGGAAGAATATGCAAATTTCCGAGGGAATTTGAAGGAGGACTAAAAATAATCCCAAAGATGCAGAACAAATTTCAAGATGTGAGGCTTAAGGATGTCAAGATTCAGAAGTGATTTAGGAAACAGCAGTGATACCTGAGCTAGCTTGGAACCTATATGCATCTTATCTGAAGTCATACATCTTTACTTGCTGTTTTCAATTGAATGTAGACAATTTCCAGTCAGTAAATCTTCTCACGCTATAAAATTCACTCACATTAACCATCTTTTTTTTTTTTTTTTGTGCCAGCGTCTGTACAGGTTGAGTAACGGTTAATTTGCACTACAATCACATATAGAACTGAAAACATCCTGTTGTTAACTAGCTAGCTCATGTCTTAGTAAATGTCTAGTGCCACTACATGAAGTTCACCACGGGCCAGCAGATCTGTACGATGAACAGCGTGTGGTTTACTGGAGCAAGGAGAGAAAAAAAAAGAATTTAAAAAAACCCAAAATAAACAGCTATTGAATCCTATTTAGTCTAATCGGACATGATAAAGCACACAGTCAAACACCTTGATATTTTGTTGTGCTAATATTTTATTTTGTTCTGTATTGAGTATGTGGGGCCAGACCCATGGGCCTTGCACAGCACTGGGAGGAAGGGCACAATAATCCTTTCTACAAGGTCTCCCTGCAGGGCCATCAAAATGGTTTAAGAGAAGTGCAATTTCTGTACCAAAGCCATCCTGGAGATTGCTGAGGAGGCAGTGGGACTTAAGGGTTAGCACAACACGCTTCATCTGCCCTAATCCACTGGCCCCGAAGACCAAGATAAACAATGCAGAAAAAAAATTAATTAAATTTTCATTCATCTTATTTAAGATGAATGATTGACATTTGACCTGTTGCATCTGTTCAGAGGACAAATTGATGAGAGGTGTATTTGGTCCTGCCTTGTTTAATTTGGAGGATGTACCGTAGTCTGTTTCCTAGGAGAAAGGTGGACTCTGGCCAAGCTGTGAGTCCTACTCAGATGGTGCTTCTGGCAGGGGACAGAAGTGCCCAGAAAGCTGTGTCCTTGCTGCCTGCTTCTTTCTGTGGAAAGTGTCTCCCTGCAGCCTGATGCCTGTTAGTATAAATCCTCATATTCCAGTGTGTTGGTGGCAGACTTATTCCAGTTCCTGAGATTCCCAAACGTGTACCAGATCTTACATTCTTGGGAATTGCCTGCTAGTTTGCGTCTGTATTTTGGGGGAATTGGTGTTGGCAAGCTTTGCTATTTGCCCTTTGTACCTTACAGAACCTCAGTGGCAGAAGCAATTAGATTTGTTCTAGAGAATTTGAATTTTAAATCCTTACAACAGTCTTGGAAAGAAAGCTGTGACAGGAAGAAGAATGTAATTAAATGCAACTGTAGAGCAAATCTGAGACTGATCTTCCTTCTTTGATAACACTTAGGATGTTTTAGGCCACAAAAAACATTCAAGAGAATGACTCAGTAACCCTTCACTTACTGTGGAGGTTCCATTTAGAGTCACAGAACAGCTCAGATTGGAAGGGGTCATGAAAGATCATCTATTCCAGCCTTTCATGGTAAAGGGACTGTAGTTAAGATTATCTAGGGACCTGTTCAATTACACCTTGGAAAACTCCAGTGCTGGGGACAATACCACTTCCCTGGGAAAGTTGTTTCAGGTAGTGAGTCTTCTTACTGTAAAAAAATGTCTTTCTGATGTCAAGATTTTTGTTGATACCTTAGCATTTACTGTCCTTTTTTTCTTTGCTCATTGAGTTCATGGTCTTGCTTACTGCAGCATTTTTAAGATTGTCACAGCATTCTTTACAGTTCACAACTATGATGTTTTTGCAAATTTTATTATTTTGCATCATATTCTATGTTTTTCATGGGGAGTATGTATGTCATAATTATTTAGATGGAAAAACTCAATGTTTAAAGTAGATTTTTTTTGTTAATTTTAGAGGCCTTAATTACCACATTTACACTAGAGGCTCTTATAAGGTTCCTTTTAGAATTGCATTCACATGTTATTCAGGCTTGCTCTGTGACCTCCTACTCTGTTTCTGTTCTTGGGTGTTTTCTCAACTAGTTTCTCTACTCCATCACATTTGGCTATATATCTTGCATTACGTAACTCAAATTTAAAGCCTTGCATTTGCATTGTTTTTGACATATACTTATGCTTTAGAAATTAGATACCCATGTTGTTTCTTAGTTTTATCTGAAATTGCAGACCAGTCATTTCCTTCACCGGTTACAAGATTTAGTTCTCGCATAAATTGAGATTCTTTGAAACAGGTATACTCTTTCAAGAACTAAAACTGAGATTCTTTATTTGTGATACATTATTTTTATTAGGGTATAGGAATATGAAAAAATAGTGAGAAGAGGAGCAAGTGTTGAGCATTTTGGAGGAAGGAAATCCACCCAAGGCTTGTTGGCTGCTACTCCTGCTGCAGCAGAGATAAGAAAGTTTCAGATCTTTGAAGGCAATGGGCAATAGTGCAGCAGCATCAGCAAATAGCTGAAGGTAACAAGCAGGTGATCAGGATGAAGTGCTGCATATTAAGACACCTACTTTTGGTTCTAGTTAGTTCCAAGCTATCTTTTGGAAGGAGCAATGCTTATATAATCCAAATTACATACAGATTTTCAGAGATGCTGAAATATTTCATGTTCTACTAATTCTGAAGCCTATGATCTTCGTACATGGGTTATGTGTCTGTAGGTTTCTGCTAACATATTTGTTATCTTCGCTATCTTAGTATGTTAATTATTTAAAAGCCCCAGTGTGAGCTTTAAAATGTTGCCTCTACCTGCCAATTTCTTTTCTGCACCTGCCTTTTGACTTCTTGAGTGTATTGTTTGATAGAGTTGTCAGACTCACAGAAGTGCTTTATCCAAAATTATATGATGAAAGAATCCTGATCATCTTCTGAAATATAGAGTCTAGTACTGTCAAGCAAAGAAGATTAGTCATTGCTTATAAAGCATCTTTCATTACAGAATATCTTCTCTCAATGGTAATTTGTTTATTTACCATTCCAATGTAAAGAACAACAGTGTAGCAAAATCGCATTCTAAAAGTATTCTTGAAGTTTACAGTGCATGATGGATTACCAGTACAGAGCAACTTTAAGGGTTTATATTATTTCCAGAGTTTCCAGGAAAAACACGACAAATAGAAAATTTTCTCACGCATTTTTAGTGTCTGTGGAAAAATTAAACATTAGTCTGTGCTACAGCGATAAATATTTTATTAATAAATTATATCAGCCATGTGCTGTGACAGTGCTTTGGAATGAAGAATATTGGCATGTCTATTTTACAGTCTGCTTTTCAAAGATAAATAAATGAGCTAAAGACAGGAATTGATAGAGGGTTTCAAGAACATTTATGAATTGCAAAGGGTTCAAAGAATAATCAGCGACTGGAAAATGTAAGCAATCCAGTGTGGTTAGTTTATCAGCACAAAGCTTGAAGGTTTTTGCGTGCTTATTGGCAGATTAGGAAGTTGTTAATAGCTGTATATTTTACAGGATTCATGGCCAGAAGTTAAAACAGGACCAACTGAGGCTAAAAATAAAAGTAGTATTAATAAACTTAGTATTAATTGTCAGACTACTTGACTACAGGAACAATTTAACCAAGGCAACACTGGTGGTGGCACTAGCAATTTTAGAGTAAAGGTTCACCGTTTTTCTAAAAGATATATTCTATTCAGCAAGGACTTAAGGAGTCTCGTGGCCTGTGTTGCAGAAGAAGGCAGCAAGGAAGATTCTGAAGCAATCCTTTCTTACATTGTATGGCATGATTATTTGAACTGTTTACCTGTTCAGCAACCAATGGAGAGAAACTCAGCTGAGAATGGAAGTGGCTCCATGGAAGAGCCAAAAAAGAATAAGTATAGTTGGAGTGTAATGAACTGGATCCATTGGAAATGAAATATAGAAGAGGATATGGCTTTTAAAAGGCAGCAAAGAGAAAGTACTCAGGCAGCTACTGACATTCGAGTGGGTATTGGTGAAACAGAGAAGACCAGGGTCAAATAGAAGATCTGTAAAAAAGTTTAGTAGAGTATTTGAAATGGGATTATTTGGGGAGCATTTTTGGTACTTATAAACACCTGAGTCTGAGCTGGTGACCTTTGGCTCCCATTACATCAACAGAAAAATAAGTACTCCAAAGGTGAGATTGATCTGACCTAGTTAAGATGTCTGTTTTAGGATCAGATTATTGACTGTAACGAGATGGCTAGTTCAGACCCAGCTGTCTAAATATTAGGTACCTGTGTTATGACAGCCAAATCCCCTTTCAGTGTTAGTAGATGACAAGGCAAGGTAGTGATGGACCAAGGAAGGGAGACAAGGGAAAAACACAAAGGACAGCTGGAATTCAAAGGCTAAGGGAAGGAAGAAAGGACTACACTTGTAATTGAGTGTTGCTCTGTGCTCCCCACAATTGTTGATGAGGGCCTTTAAGGTAACTGTGTGACTTGCAATAGCTCTGAGACTTCTCCAAACTGAACTAGTTTAGCTCTCCTTGGTGTACATAATTTGTTTGCCTTTGCTCTGTACAAGGATATGTTGGGAAGAGAAGGCAGGACAAGAGGAAAGCAGTAATAGTGCTAGGAAAAAAGCAAATAAGACTGAGGAAAGCAAAGGAGAGCAAAGGACCTATTAACTTGTTGCAGGAATAGAGCATTAATTCAGAAGAAAACAGCAGCCACCTGACTTCAAAAAGCTCAATGAGAAAACACAAAAATTTATTTCTTTCCATCTCACTGAGCCCAGTTCCTGTTTATATTTTTAGCTATTCCTTTCTGAAAAAGGAAGGTGTAGTCTTCTAGCTGAAATTATTTACTTTCATTTTAAAGGAGACATTGACTGAGGATTTCTGTGCCTGTGTAGAGAAAAATGCTGGTGAGCCAGTGATACTTCATGCTGCTCAACGGTGGTGTGGAGGTCCTTAATTTTTGATATTGTGTCTCATATTAGAAGAAATAGCAGGAAGAGGTGTTAGGATTTTGACATTAAGCAGTGTGATTTTATTTTTGAGTATTTGGCCCCTGAATGATATAAAAAATTCAATAATTACTTGCTTCTGACCTCAATTAAAGTCTATTGATGTGGGAACATGACTTCAGTCATCTACTTTTGAAACAGTTGCTATGTTGTGTATTGATAAAATCACTTTAATTTATTAAAATAATTTGCCTTTAGCAGTCATATAAACTCTATCCTGCAGAAATCACCAGTGACATTTGAGTCCAAGGTCAACTTCCTTAGAAGATCTGTCATTACTTATCTCTGCATAGGGATGCAGTGAAACCACCTTAGATGTAAAAGAAACTGAGGAATTTATTTTACCATTCTTCTTTAGCAAAAGTAGGCCTGTATCTGACTGTAATAATCACATTGGTTTTAGCTCTCTGGTGCTCTAAAAATTAGTAGGTATTTATCTGACTACAATTGAGTCAGAATTTCACCTTCTTGGATTCTGAAGTTCATGATGACCATGGACCTTTTCAGGTAAGATTAAATAACTGGAAATCAAGGGAGGAAGTTACAGACAAATAGGTAGCTTGTCTGTGAAAGAGAATGGCAAGTTTTCTGTTTCTGTACCTTTTATCAGCATAGTGTTTATCTTGTTTGACTTCAAACCCCCCTATTTTTCTTATTTTGAGGTGTCATTTTTACACCTAATTCAGTTATAGAATGGTACAGACATCTGTTGAAAAGAGCAAAATTAATATCAGAAGCACAACAAAGCTCAATGCAGGTATTATCCATCATTGTATCTCATGCTTCTTTTGTGCTTAGCTGTAATCAGCTTCATGGGCTTCGTATTGACACTCCTTTACTCACTGGTTTACAAGCAAGAACAACCCACCTCCCCAGCATTTCCAATGTAAATTATCTGTATGGGAATGGGATTTTGATAATGTTAACAATTCTGCCCATTCCTGAGAAGTTTGTAAAAAGGGAAGAAAGATGGCTTTTATTGCAGTAAATTGGGATATAGGGATAGTTGGTCAAAGTCTCCCTCAATCGGCATTAAAGACAAGTGACAAAAGTCTAATGCAAAACCAGAAGAAAGGTATCCCTTCAAAATCCTTGTCCCCCAAGAAGTAAACTTTTGGTTAAAAAGAACAACTCAGAACAAAAGTAACACAAGGATTAAAGGTCAGAATACACTACTTTCATTTTTCCACATTCAAGAAATACAGAGAGGAGTAAAATATTATACTTTCTCTGTCAAAAATGCTGCCATTTTCCTCCTTTGTGGCCCTTTAGCGAGCATTTTGTGTGAGCTAATTGGGAGTGGAAAACAGTAAAACCAGGAGAGTATTTTGGTAGTAATTAATAACTCACTAAAGAATTTCAGTATCTAAATGAACTATTTTGAACTAAAGAAAATGCTTTTGATCCTGGCAAAGGACCAAAGTTTTATTCCACATGTGCTTTAACCAGTCTTGTACTTTTTTAGAGAACTGCATTTGCTATGGGTCTGTGCCTGTTTTAACTCCCGTTGCTGCCGTTATAATGATATCCCTGACTGATACAGATCATTAGTCTGACTGAAAGTTTCATGTACTTTCTTTCCAGATGCTAAAATCAGGCTTTTGCAATTTGTGGAAAGTTAGTGCAAATACTGTGCTCCACTTCCTTCTGCATCAGAAGATTTTGAACTTCTGTTTTTAGCCTCTCATGTTGGATCAGTATATACAGCAAAAATAGTCTCATCCCTGTTGAGTTATATAATGGTACAGAGATACGTTGCAAAGAGCAGAATTAGTATCAGAAACATAACAAATCTCATCTCATCCTGTTGGAATGAGTAGGGTAAGGTGACAAAGAGGTAGAAGTAGTATATCCAGATATATAAGGTAACACCATCTAATGTAACGGAGAGGAATCTCTATTCTCACCTATTCTTTTTCAAAATTTTGTGGCTCTCAAGTCAAAAGTCAGGGAAGTTTTAGGGAAAGAGGCAAAGGAGAGCAGCAAGGAGCCTTTATAGATGTTTCAAGTGCAACACTGAAGACAGATTTTTTCATTAAAATTTAGTGGTGGCAGGATGTGAGACTTTTATAACCTATGAAAGACCTAGAAGGTACCGTAAGAGGCAGGAGGTGGTGGGACATGGAAGGGCCACTGTTTCAGTGTGCTGCTTGCTGACGTAATTACATGAAAAGCTGTTTCTAAACCTAGTTGAGCTTATTCTCAGACTTGCTGTAACGGAGTCCAGCTTCCTCATGTGACCTGTGGTAATGCACAGTGCTGGGTGTTGTTCTCTGGCTGTCCCCTTGTTTTGAATGTGGTAGTTGGACCACCACATGTTCATTTCTGGTAGCTTTTAGTTCTTTATTTCTTCTTACTTGTTTCTGAGTTTGGCCTTATGTTAATTTTAGTCACAATCTTTTCTTTGCTCTGAGTCACATCAGATTCCTGCTCCAGCATTGCTTCTTGTGTTGTGTGCTGGGACTTCTGCTGCAAGTCAAGGAAGAAAGAGAATACCTCAGAAAGGAGTGGGAAAATCAGAGGGAGGGGAGGAGAGGGAAGCAGATCTTATGTCATATATTTTTTCCTTACAGCGTATTGCCGTTCACAGTTTCCATGCAATACAGCTTGTCTCCTGCTATGGGCTATATTCCAGGGAAGGATTTTTCAAATGGGCTGTTAAGGAACCCTCCATCTAGTCATAAAAGTCGTTGCAGCCCTCTAAATGTCACAAAGTTGGGGTTCTGTTATGTGTGTAGTGGAGGACCTGGTGGGTTCATCTGCCTGCTACCAGCCTTGCAAGGCTGGGAGGGATGGTGGCGAGGACCCTCAGCTGCTGAACGCCTGAGGTGGGGAGAGTGGACTGAAACGGACTAGGTCTGTGTCAGCCTGATGGTTTTATTCAATGTTTTAACATTTCCAGGAATTTCTTTTAGCCAAGCAAAACAAAGCAAAAGGGAAACAATAACAAATAGTGAAGCAGTTTTAGTGGGCATGGATAGACTAAATCTCCTGATGTCAGGGAAGGTTCTGATGAAGAAGACTTCTTTAAGAGAAATTTCAGTCTTGACTAAGCTACAGCATCTAAATGATGTGTGCATGACTTGTATGCATGCTGCAGACATCTGTGTGCCCCATGTCATCTGAGATGTGCCTGACACTGTTTCAAATGGATTAAAGATTAGTGATACCAGGCAGTGGGTGCAAAAACATCCAGTGAAATGTGAGTCCTTTGGGGGGAAAGGAATCTGAGACAATTGGCATAGAGATTGTATTAGAGATTGTGTAGAGATTTCCTGCTGCAGGATATACAGCCTTTGTTTTAAGCTCCCTTTTGTAGTTTAAGGCAATCTGTGTGAAGAGGCGACAATGAATGCACATTGTTCTAGTGTAGAGGGCCAAATATGATGAAAAATTACTTACAATTTTCTTACAAAAATTGTCAGTGTCTGTTAGTGACGTGTGTATGTAGCAGATCCTAAATAGGTGCTACACTACAAAAATAACGTGGTACTGTCCTTTTTTTTGCTTGCTATTTTTGCTTCGTAGTGTGTATACTATGATAAAGAGCCATGAAAGACATCCAGAGATTCATATTTAAATATATTTTAGAGCACATTATAATGATACTGTCTAAAGATGATGAAGAGATGTTCCATTGTACGTGCTTTAAAACAGAACAGTTTAGAAACCTGAGAATTACTTTCAGCATAGAACTTTTGTTTGTTTAATTCACAGTCGGTAGTTTAAGATACTAATCAAGTAGATTTATCTTTATAGTTTTATTAATTATATGAAGTAAATTTGATGTAAGACTTTCTTTGTCTGGAAGCCACGTATTTCCCAGTGGTAAGACTTGGGACTCCAGGAATATGGAATGTGATAGTAATTTATGAGTCTTTTTTCGTTAGCATTAGGAAATCGCTGAAAAAAAGAATGTTGCAGGTGACTCCGTACAGCACTTTCTGAACACAGCGATGCACTAGATGGCACTGTTGGTTTTAATTTTACTGCTGCCTTCCTCTTCCAGGGAACTTTTCTTAATTAGCTGCCTTTTTGAAAACAAACATGCTGTTTCAACAGAGGGTCAGTGTACATTGTTCTGGGCTGCTGCTTTTATGTTTATAGTCATGTAATCAATATGTTGGAAGGGTAATTAATTTTTAACTTCAAGCCAATTGTAGATCAAATGCCAGTAGAGTTACTGGGTGGAGACAGTTTAATTTCTTTTGAAGCAATGATAACTGATTAGCTGTAAAGGTTTTGCAGTGAGTTGCTAGAGATCCAGAAGACCTTCTGCTTTGAAATACTGGTGTTAACTTTAAAGCAACATTATTACTGTGATACAGATTAATGAGTTGTGGCATAATTCTGATGGTGTGCCTCTCATGTACTTGCTGTATTTTGTCCTGTCAATTCCTATTTCAAAGCAGCTTTGACTATTCTGTTCCTATCAAAGAAATAGTATAAAGATGACATTAAATTGATCAAACTCACTTTCTGCTTTTTATCCTTTTTCTCTCATTATCTGTCTTCAGGGACTCTAGAGGGCCTCCAGCTAAGGAGATACAACCCTCCTTACAGCAGCATATAGGATACTGTAAGAAGCTGAGGGATTCTGCAACCCCTCCAACCCATGTGTGTGGGGCACACTGGTGTTTGGCCTCTCTCCTGCTGTTTTGGGCAGCTCTGTACGTCTCAGGTTCCTTACTTGGATATAATTGCTAGCTCAATACTTCCAGGGCTTTCAGCTTGCCCCCTTGGTGATTCCTTGCCCTCTGATCTGACCTTTCTTGATCACATGTTCATCCCTTCTCTTTCTTCCATCTTATTCCTTGCCCTCATTCTTCAACATTCAGACAAATTAGAATCTCAACACTCAGCTCTCCATCCCTGTCTTGCAACAAACACCTTCTTCCTGCTCCTTTTTTGCAATCAATAAATGGGCCATTTTCATGGAAAGGCTATTGAACACTTCTCCAGGTGTCTGGATTCTTTCTGATCTGGTGCCTGTGCTTTCCATTCCACTGAAATTTCACTATATGCTCTGGCTATCCATTCCTGGGCAAGTCTCAGAACCTCTGCTGTCCTCATCTTCCTTGATTTCTTGGCAGGCTTTTGATACTTTGATCATTTAATTGGATTTTATGCCAAGTAAAACTATGAGCAGTGGTTTAATCTGAAATTAAGCTTTTGTTTAGTCTAACATTAAAAAATAAGGTCAATTTCTAAACAAAAGGTATCCCCCTTTGTCTGAGAAAAAAAGAGCCATCTTGCTGTATTTTTGGCCTTAAACTATTAATTGGATTCAGTCTGGACTGAACAACCATTTCTATCCTTTTTAGGCTTACTTTTGAGTAAATCTTATCAGTTAATGGGACTGTGTTACTAAGCTGTGCTGCACATGTCTCTGATTTCTGCTGGAACTAAGAATAGCCCCCAGTATGAATGGGGACAGCCATCAGCTATTGAGACCTGTCAGATTTTTAACCTTTTCAGAAAGACAAGACATTGTAAGTGGGAAAATGATCAGCAGAGGTTAGGGTCCACACCATTACAATTTTTTGTCAGAAATTAATACTGTGACTAATAAAGGCAAGACTGCAATTACTACAGCAGACTCCTCTGTAGACTGTGGCCTACAGTTGTTTGTAAGATATTAGATTAAGATCATGAAATTTATTTGAGTTTTGAGACAAACTAGAGATGGATATTTGCAGCATACAAGAAGATAGAAAACCCAATTATCATAACCACAAGAACTGAAAAGAAAAATCCATGCTGTCTTTCAGTCTGTCAGTTCTACAGGATGCATTTTTTCCCAGTGATCTTAGTCATAGTGCTTCAGAGCAGTACTTTTATCAAAACTGACTATTTTGGGAGGCGATGGGGTGGTAGAGTGATGTATACCAATGTATTTGCAGCAGAGGGAGCTGATGTTCAGTGAGAGCATGTTTGAGTTTTTATGCCAGTCTGTACAGTATGAGCCATTACCAGTGTGTGTGTAAGCACTGCTGGGGAAATATCTTTGCTTATCAGTTTGAGGGGGATACCTTTACATCCCTTGCCTGCTGGCTGCAGTCATGATGGAGCTGTCTGGCAGGGCAAGTGACTTCAGAGAGCACTTGTTGAAGGAGGCACCTCCTGGGGCCTCTGGGCATTTTTCCATGTATCAGGTTTGACATGAGGCTGGCAATAGTGTTAGTTTAGCACTGAGCTATACTCTGGAGCCTTACCTATTGAAGTCTGATGTTTCCATCTTTCCAAATATCATAACTTCCTATTACACTGCAAACAATATCTCTTTTGTGCTCTTAGCTTTGCCCTGCTCACTGGATTTGGCTTGGTTCCTGCCTGACCCATCTCATGAGTAAGTGCTCAAGAAATTCTTACAGGACTTCTTTAGAAGCCAAAGATCTTTAGTTCTCTGGCAATACCTGGTTGGCTTATAAAAGTTATTCAAAGTTAATCAATCAAAATTAGTTAAAATAGGGAGAAAGTAAGTGTGAAACTACAGTATACATTTTTTTTTTTTAAAAAGAAGAGTTATCATTCTTTTAAGTGAATTGCATTGGGTAATGGAGGCTAAAGGATTGAAGGATTTGGGTTCTGACTAACTTGAGTTCTTGCTCCTGACTTTACTTTGACTCTTTTGGTTAAAGATGTCCTCCTGGTGAGTCAGCTTTCCTGACTGCAATGGTTCAACTGAGGTAAGCACAAAAGAATTAGTTAGCCAAAGGACATTGTCCCAGGAAAAATATAGGATGTATACGTAAAAAGAGAATACTCAGAGAATTGTAGAACCATATAACTTGTATAACCAGAAAGATCCTCAAGCAAGTTTTTAATTGCCTTTTAGCACCTAGAGCCATAGATCTCAGCCTACATCTGTTTGCGGACAAAACCTCTAAGCACATAATGTGCTGTAGTACCTTTTCAGTAAGTACCTTACTATTCAGACAGCTTTGAATATATCACTGGTGGCCTTCTTCAGTCATGACCAACAGAGTTACTGATTTAATCACCCTATAAGGTAGTACATTTTGAGAGTACTAAGTTCATCTTTAGCACCACCTTAGCATTTAAGAAATATAGGTAGACTGGGAAGAAACATCAAGATGAAACTTAAGTTGTTTAGAAAATAAAGGTTATAACTAAGGGTTGAAAAAACTTCTTAGCTTTGAAAAGGTGAGATTAAGGTGGAGCATCTTTGCTTAAGTATTTTCTGTAAATAACAGAGCAGTCACTTGTTTGCTATCTAGTCAGTGTTGGGACGAAAAGAAGGAGGGTGGGTCTCATGCTGCAGCTAGGAAGATTTAGAAAAGAAGTTCAGGAGAACTTTAGCACTATACAAATAATGAAGGCCTGAAATCCTTGTAGCTTGCAAAGGTGGATTTTTAAAAGAAAACATTAAACAAATCTTTGCCAAGGCAGCTTAGGTGCATTCACCCTATTTTAGTGACATGGGATGGACCAAGGGATCCTCTGACATTTCTTCTAGGCCAATACTTCTGTGCAACTTCTTTGAAATTCATTGATGAAAATCTCTCCAAACTGGTCATGCTATTCATTATACTACTTCTTATGTAGTTACAAGGGAAAACTCTTATCTCCAAAATTGGTTTTCTGCTCATCCTCTGGTCAGCTTTCCTCTTTGGGCCTTGGTGCTTGGCTTTAACATAGAAGGCTGAAATTGCCACTAGATGTTTAAACAGAGAGGTGTTTGATTGGAAGCATCAAGAAAGGAAACAAAGAGGCTCTTACAATGACATTCCTATTAGGGAACTCTCCCAGTGTTTCAGTATTTCCTAATCATGAGTGATTTTGGTTATTAATCTTCTTAACCAGACCTCCTCAGATCGATTGGTATTTGAGGTGTGTGCTGTGGTCCCTGTTACTGGAGAATACCTTAATGTTGGACAAAGTACTGATGTTATCTCAGCTTACCACAAAGGTAGGATGAATTTTCTTTTTCAACAGCCTTTTCTTGATGTTTTCCCTTGTCTTGTAGGCTGAGGAACATCTCTCATTCTACAAGTGTAGCTTGTCTCTGTGGTAAGAAGAGCAATCTGTACCTAAAGAAAACTCACTCCACAACATAAGTGTCTGAAGTTGTGGGCACCTTTCTGATATTAAAAAAAATACAAACTGGCGTTGCAAAACATAGATAAGCAAAGCAGCACTGCTTCTTGTTCAGATCCTGGATATCTGACTGACACAGCTTACCTCTCAGCTATGCTTTACTACTAAATAGGAGTTCCCTTGCAACTGTGCAAGTCTGTCACTTTATGCTTAGATATTTGGAACTTGCAGTATATCTGGGAAGTGAAAAAGAAAACACTAGGAACCATTTCAGGTCTTAAGGAGCTGAATGCTTCAAACAGATGGCTTCTTTCCAGAGAAAGCTCTTCCAACTTTCAGAAATGTTCCTCATAAAATTTGACCTAGCTGTTAGGGGTGGTATACAGTATAAGTATATATGTAAGAGGGTAGGGAAGAGTGATATTAAACTTGTAGAAAATAGCATCGGGTAGCTTGATCAGTAAAATCCTTTGATCTTATTGTGGTCTCTAATTTCCTGATTGTGAATGAATGTATGAATGATGGACAAAGTTTCTGTATTCTCATTCAGGTGGTAAAAGAAGGTTGTGGTGTGGGTTTTTTTTTTAACTTTTTCATTAAAAGAGATCTTGTTAGTCTCAATTCAGGTTGAAAATCATAGAATAATTTGGATTGGAAGGGACCTTAAAGATCACCTCGTTCCAACCCCCCTGCCACGGGAAGGTACACCTCCCACTAGATCAGGCTGCCCAAAGCCCTGTCCAGCCTGACTTTGAACACCTCCAGGGATGGAGTATGTGCCAGTGCCTCACTACTCTCATGGTAAAGAAATTCCTCCTTATGTCTAGTCTAAATCTGCCCCTCTCCAGTTTATACCCATTGCCCCTCGTCCTATCACTACAAGCTTTGTGAACAGTCCCCCACCCCAGCTTTCTTGCAGCCCTTTCAGGTACTGGGAGGTCACTATGAGGTCTCTTTGGAACCTTCCCTTCTCCAGGCTGAAAATACCGGAATGTTGCTCCTATATGTTGTACTCTATGAATAAATCTGGTTTATAGTATCTGCTTGGCAGAGTAGTGCATAAGTACAGTATGACAAATAAGATCTAAACCAAGCATTTCATTAAGGAACAATATTTGTTATTGGATTTCAGTATGGGCTGTTAACCTTCATGACCACTGATTTCCCTGCAATGAAGTTACTATTTTAATGCCATTCAAGATTTTATGCACTAAAATATAGGCCTACATATCTTTTTTTATACAGTAATGAGTTCTTTAGGGATTTTGGAAGGGGATACACGGGCAAAGTGCTGTGTTGATAACAGGGATAAAGATTCGTTTATGCTGATTATCGCCATCCATAAGTTATCTTCCTCTTCAGGATTGTCTGCAGAAAATAATATTTGGTAGATATTTGCACACAGAACCCCTGTATTATCACGCCTTCTGGTAGTGGGCAGGTACTTGAGACCAGAAAAAGGATGGAATACTTGGTACATCTGTTTTAGTGGGCAGAAGAAACCTTCAGTACTGCAGACAACTCTAGTTATGCCACATAATCCAAAATCAGTTTCCCTGGAGTCTTTCCCATCCAGCTCAGTTTTGAGAAGAAACAAAACCTCCTTCAAGATGTCCAGAACAGCTAATAGAAGAAAGTTCTCTTCATTTATCCAAATAGGCTGACAAATCTATTTTGAACGCATTCACACTTCTAGGCGGATCACATAGACTTCAACATACTTTAAAATAATTTACTCTGTATTTTTTGTGATGGTCTTGAGAAAACCCTACTGCTGTAAATTAATATCAAGATACTTAGTAAATGTATTTTACCAGTGTTGTTCCAGAGGTACAAATATATTTTGAGGGTATTTCTTAGTAAATTTAATATTCACAAAAAGAATGAAAAGTAGTTCTAGCATAAATTCCCTTTCTTTATATTTGCATTTCATACAGCAGCCCAGGTTTACACTTAGTCAATAGGGTGAGTTTATTTTCATCATTTCTGTAAGCTGATTCAGCATTGTTGGGGACTGTGTGGGCCTCACAGACTTTTGCCCTCTTCCCATCCAGAGCTGCTGTTCCAAAGTTTGCCAATAGCTTCAACAATTTGGTGCTTAGGGGTGTATGGAGAACACAAGTAATGCTGGAGCATTTTTTACAATTACTAAGCTGTTGACCTTAGAGGGAAATACTTTGAATGCTGTTATGGCTCTTGTGGCCAGGTAGCAGGTGTATTATGCAGGTGTGGCTAGAAATTCAATAGACAAACTAATTTCAATAGATACATTTCCAGTAACTGAAAATGATTGAAGACTCTATTCAGTTAATTACATTTCCCTACAAAATGCAAAAGTTACATGGTGAGAATTCTTGACTTCTGAAGATGGTTATCCTTCCTGTAGCAGTACCCTCTTCTCAGAAGAAACACTGTTTTTAAGAAAAACATTAGTATACAATTGGAGTTGGATGTGATTCACTCCTTGTTATGTCCCACTTGCTGACTAGTGTATATGTATTGTCATCATCGCAGATGTTTACCACCAGTTCCTCACCATCTCCATATGATCCAGTAGGCTGCAGCTCCCCTGTCTTAATTTCATTTTTTTTCTGAGCTGCACAGAAGATATAGACTATACCACCATTGTCTGAAGTGGGTTTTTTTTCCCTTGCTAATTAAAGTTTGAACTGTATTTTTAGCATTTCTTTTGGTTTTGTTGCACTGACAATGTTATGCCAACAGCCCCAGTGAGCTGCAACCTCATGGCAGCTGAGGTCCATGTTTGGTCATGCACCCTAAAGTTTTTGGCAGTGACACTTTTCACATCCTAAAGGAGGATATTCAACTGTCATATATACCAGAGAGGGGCTCAACGTGCGCTTGGCAATTAGAACTTTGGCAAGTATTAATAAACAGCATTTCTAGAAACAGACAGGGACTCAGGGGCCCCAACAAGGATAACTTACCTATTAAATTGTCTTAATGAATGTGAGAAGACATTCAGTGGATACTAATGAACCTCCTAACGGCACCAGGCTGCGACAAAGCACTTACTCCTGAAAGAGAAAAGTGCATGGAAACCAGATTAAATAGGTCACCCCTGTTTGGTGTTCTACCTTGGGCTGTGCAAAGAAAATCCTATCGAGCCTGACCTACAACTTCTTGTTATATTTGCTTCAATCTGTCACTACAACCATGACCCTTTGTTGAGCTCCAGGGTCTCTCCTTACGCATAGTGTGTCATGGAGAGGCTGCTGGTTCTGGAAAGGAAGGCACCAAAATTACTGTAACAACAGCCAGGGAAACAATTTTTCTTACAAACCAGAAACCTTTTCACTCTGATTGTCTGTCCCCAGGAGGTTGTGGAGTGGCTACAAATGCTTGACCTCAGACAGAAAACATCTTTCAGCATCCTCATTGGAAGTAAATACACCTTGAACATTAATGAGTGGATGGGGATTTCAAAAGGCAAATTCAGGTTTAATGTCAGAGCACATAGTTCCAGGGCAAAAAGCCTATCTCCACTAGGCTTGTGTCCACTGAGTCAATCAAGTTGTTCTGAATCCTCCCTGCTGCCTCTGAGATCACAATTTCTTGTAAATGTTTTTACTACTCAGTCTGGTACAAGCCTAAGATTTCCTGTGTCTTTCTTCAATGTTTGGGATACTCAGTTCATGACCTATTTGTTAAAAATAATAGAAACATTAATTTCTCAAGAACAGACGTTTTGCTTAGTGAGTAAAAAAATAAATAAATTATGATTTATATTTCATTTATCTGCTATGAGCTTTTCCTGTGATATAGCGTTATAGCTGAATTCCAGAAATGCAATTTCTGAAGGGAGAGTTTCTTTTTTTATTAAAAATTATTTTGATGCCAATTTGCAGTAGCTGTTATCTGTTCAGCTTCTGCCACTGTAACGAAAATTGCTACCTACCTTCTTTCCTCTTTGTGTAGTTACGTGAGACATGTCAGCCCATTCTTCATGATGGAATTTAGCATGAAAGATGGCAAATCAGCAACATGCAAAGCCTTGGCAATCCAACGGTACATTGTACCCATTTCCTTGCTTTTTAGAAACTTTTAATATTGTTTAATAGCTTAAAAATCTTCCTAGATATAGGCAAATTATTTAAAATGATTGAGTTCATAATGGACTAAAAAATTGTGTGAAATCAACAGGAAACTTTCTGTAGGGTGAGGATATGCCTTCCTATTTTTTTATCTTTTGGCTTTTGTGCACAGTATCTGTTATGCAATTTATTTGACCATGAGTCACCTCCACCGCCAATATTCATGTCAGGGGTTGTTGCCAGTGCAGGTCAGCTGAAGATCCGCTGCAGTGTGTACCTGGTATAAACAGTGTTTCTAGGATGAAAAAGGGAGCTTGGGAATCTTGTGATTCTGTTGACCCTTTAAAAAATGAAATATATAACATCCCTTAAAAATCATGAGAAGTAATCACAGGAATGTGTTACAAATCTGGTATCTAAGTTCAGAACATCATTTGGCTGCATATGAAGCTGGTTTAGATTGAAGACCCTAGTATTAATAGCATACTGCAGTAAAACCTTGGAGATTTTTTACTGACTTTTTCAGGGAAATCCTGAAAATGTATTGGAAAATATATTAGATGTAAATTATTAGAATAAAAAAAGTCAGACCTTTCAGCTGGATTGGGGTTGTGACACAATAGAATGATGTTTCATCCTTAGCTGCTATTTTCAATCCCTTTTTCCCCAAAAATAAAATTTGAGTTGAAACTGGCATATACATTTTTCTACTAAGAACTGAGCATATACACTTTACTGGAGAAAATGTGGTTTGATATTTGTTTGCTTGCTATTTTGAAATTACAGGAGTGTATAAATGCTGGTCTTAATCAGCTGAGACCTTGTGTGTCAAAGTATTTCTGAATACATTAAGTATAAAATGTCCCCCTCGGGCAGGCTGCTGGAGGAACCAGCACTTAATGCCGTCTGGCTCTAGAGTGGCACAGCACAGGGCATAGTGCTGGATTTGTGGGATACCCACTTGAAATTTATTTCACAGAAGTGACCTTGTGAGTTCAGTGGGAGGCATCTAATGTACCTGTGAGGAAATGAGTGGAAAAGGATGGGGCTGGCTCCCGTTCCCTAAGGAGAAGCAGGGAACTGCAATGCCTTCTCTCTTTATGTGTCACAGTTACAAAGCACCTTGCAAAGATGAAATGTGTTGTGGATGGCCATGGGGGACATAGGTTCAGGTGCTTGAAGTTTCTTGTAGATCATGACTGATTAGCGAGCTTGGTGCTGAATGCGAGCACTGATATCAATGCTGGGCCAAGCAGCTATTCTTTATGATACCCAAATTCTGAGCTTCAGATGTCATCCCCAACAGTAACTGCATGAAGAATTTTAAGGCTGTGCCTGGGTGCAGCCTGTGATTAGGCAAGAGGCTTTCTAATCAAATGGGCTGTGCCATCATTGTTCGTGATAGAGTATTCTGCACTTTTCTCTGAGGCATGTGTTAATGGTTCAGAGGCTGAGGAACTACATGTTTATAGGTGCACCCTCCACATTTTTATGCTTCTGAGTTGTTTCCTCACATAGTTCCACAGGTTGTTCTTCCCATGTTAGTCAAAAAATGCATATTGACTTTATCAGCGTAACAGTCAAATGTTAACAGTAATTACAGCGCTCAGAGTGTAAAGTATTACAATAATTCATTTTAATAATGTTTATTAGGTCATAACAACAACTATAAACATAAGTACCATTCAGCTCTTCTGCAGATATATGAACTTACTAACATCAAATATTTACCAGAATCACGTATTCTTACAGGTGTCCCAGACACAACATTAATTTTATTAAGCAAAAGTTCATAAATAGTAAAAACGTCCTCTGTTTCACATTGCAGCGTTCCTCAAGCATGTATGTACAAGTTTGGAGTATCGTCTCCAAATCTGTGTGTCATAAACTTCCTTAGCTGTTTTAACAACCATAGAGATGATTTTGTTTTGCCTGCAGCAAAGCCTTTTGTCCTTGAGCAATCTACAATTAGTATTGCTCTCAGCAGACATGAAAGTTCATTTCTGAAATGAAAGTGGTGATGAAACACAATACAATATTATCTGCTTATAGTTTGCCTACACACTCTGCCCTCATTATAAATCTCTTACTTACAACACTGTCTCCCAAGAACAATATATCTCCCTTATATCAATTCTTTATCTGCACTACCTCTCTTTGAAGGTCTTAAAATGGCTGGCTTGCAGCAATGGAGACATTATACTTAGGGTGGAGTGTGTTTACAGTCAGTTCTTTTCCTCTTTAATATTTACACAGTATTTTTTTAAGGTTGCTACAATTCATGAATCATGTATGTTGACATACATTTTCTGAAATGTTCACAGTGCAGTATTTTGTGGCCTAACCAAACTTCGTAAATGTCATTAAAAATAAACTTTTTTTTAATATAAAAATAGAATACTTTACGTGTTTACACCAACAAACCCAGTTCTATCCTATACTAAACAAGCTATACAGTAGTATGCACAGAATTCCACAGGAACAAAAATGACATGTGATGCTTGCCCTAAAGCTATAGTACTCTTCACGAATGAATGAAAGTTTTATTTATTATCTCTTTTCAAAATAATTTTTTCTGGTCATAATTTAGAAATAAAAAGTAGGTATCATAATTCACTGGGTTGTATGATCCAAGAAGAGACTAGGGGGGCCTAAAGCAGTTTCTTCTTTTGATTGGTGTTCTCAGCTCTTTAGGGCCGGCATGGAGAAGTTACCAACATTCCTGCTATGGCACAATCCTTTTAGCTCAAGGCTGGCTACAACGCCTCCGTTTCTTGCTCACCCTAGGTGGCAGCTCCACCCAAGGGTAGGTGGCAGAGATTCAGCAATTTGCCGTGTGACTCACCAGGCAGCAGCTCCATAAGGTTGCCAGTCTGCCTGTCTCCTCTTCCTCCTTGGAACAACACAGCCCAAATTACTACATCCCAGGGATTAGCCTGACATTTATTATGGATGCCTTCAAGTTTTTATTCTCAGAGAGTGGTTAATTCTTTACTGAAAGAAGTGGAGGCTTTGCATTTTTTCACCAAGATGTCTGTCGATATAGGCTGTTACTCAAAGAAGTAGTTGAATGCTGGAATAAAATTGACACAAGGAATACTTTAAGCTAGACGATTTCCCCTTCATTTTATGTACCGTCTGACTACAGCAGAGGACTGGCAAGACTGACATACTTATTTTACTGCACACCATTTTTTGATGTTGATTTCAGTTAAGACATTTACCATGAGACTGGCTCTCCTGGCTGCTTATGTTCTAAGAAACCTTGTTGATATAGTGCAAAAATCCAAAGTTTGAACTGTGTGTTTTAAACTCTTGTAAATCTCATTGTTTGTCTTAGCATTTAGCATGAAAACCATTTCTGCACTGCTCATTAACCTAAAGTACATGTAACCACAACAGTCCTTCCAGCTGTATTGATTGGTATTCTGCTTTTTCCTTCATGGCATTAATGATGAATCTTTGTTCTTGGGTCTGAGCACATATTAATGAGAGCCAGCGGAAAGTGGCTCTGGATGGTAGCTCACAATGCTTCCATTTGGTAAATTGATGCAGTTGTCCAAATACTTGGAAAAATCACTGTGATGGTTTCTAGAATCCAATAGCCTTAAAAAGTATGGTATCATGTCCTTGTACTAGTGCAACTTGGGCAACAACATAAACATGTGCAACAGTGTTCTCACAAAGACTGGGCAGTAGAAAGTAGTAGATAAAATGTTTTGCTTTCTGTTCGTACAACGAAGAATGTATTTTTCTTAATTTCAGACATATCCGTCATGTGTCAACATCCATGTCTGTGTTGTCTTGTGATGATAAAAGAGAAGGATAGGGAGCAATGGACTTCACGTTGACATATGTAGCATTGACATGAACGTAGTGTTCCCCAATAAAAGTGGAGAAGATTGTTGATATTTTTGAAACAAGTTCAGAAAATGCTGGACGCATCTCAGGTTTTGGATGCCAGCACTTCAGCATCACGTCATATCTGCCATTCAAATAAAAGATGTGTTCAATTATGAAATAGTGTAAAAAGATAAAAACCCAAACTCACTCAACCCCCCTCTTTCCTTCCAGAGTCTCACTTATTGTAATATCTGAGTAAGCACCATTTGTAGCAGGCTTTGAAAATTATTTACTTACAGTGGGTCGGGGCAGTATTCAGGTTGTAGCAGCCTTCTTCCTTGTAATAAATAAACAGTTATGTCAAAAGAATTTACGTCAGGATAAGGTGGTGCCCCTCTTGTCATAAGTTCCCATAACAACACACCAAAGGACCACTAAAAAAACAAAGAAATAAATAATAAGTGATAGGATCAGAGGGCTTTACATTCCAGTTTTAGAAGATGGTTTGACAGATTTAAGCACTCAAATCCATGGACTTTCCCTTTGAAAAGTTATTTTACTGCATTCAGCTCTCTTTTAAGTGGGATAGTAAATGCTGTAAGGACTTGAGAAGCCACTTAAATTAGAGCCAGAGAAACTCAACTAAGCAAATGAAAGAAAATAAAAGCCTATAGGCCTGCTACTTAGCTGGTATAAATTGGCAGACCTCTTTTGAGGTTAATGGAGCTCTGCCAATTTACATGAGCTGAGGATCTGACTAACCCTGTGTAAATACCTACGAAAGAGAATATATGTGGTGAAAAGTATGCATCACAGGCTAATTTCAATATGGATTGAAAGGAGAGCTAAAATGCAAAGTGATCCAGCCAACTAATGACTTCATCTTATAATTTTTTCTTCATAAATGGCCAGGCACTACTTGAGATTGCTGCAGGCAGTCAGTAAGTATTTATAAAGCAAATGAAGTCTTTTTGAGAACAAATAAATTATGTGAGTGTCAAGGTTAACCTGTTTTGTCAAGCTTTCCATAGCCCCTCCTATAGCAGGGTTCAGCTCCAACTTGGCTTCTTGAAATATCCTTAGTTTCCCTTGGAGTGGGATTAAACTCCTAATTATTTCCTGAGCAGTAACAGATAATCTGGTCAACAACTTGTTGCTTTATGACTGGGACAAATACCCTTTGTGAAAGTAGAAACAGTGTCTTATTCTTATGTGAACTACATTCAAATATAAGTTTTGGGTTGGAGTTAGCCCATTCATTAAGTACTAGAGAGATGCCTCAGGCAGTAGAAGAGAAATTAATAGGGGATACAAATGTGTTTGTACATTACCACGTCTGACTTGGTTGTGAACTTCTGAGTTTGTAAACTTTCTAAAGCCATCCATTTCACTGGTAGTTTAGCTCCTGTTTTGTTGTGCACACTGTAGTATTCTTTATCATAGACATCTCTAGCAAGACCAAAATCAGCAACCTTGACAGTGAATTTTTCATCCAACCTAGAGAAATGACAAAAAGTATTATCTGCAACTGGGCGTGTGAGATTCACAGTGGCAGTGGATTATAATGAGTGACTTGCATTTTGAGACCATGGCTTTGGAAGGCAGTACTTTATCTTGGATCTTTTAACTAATGTAACAGTGAAACAAAAAGTGCAGCAAAGTATATTTGACACTCATTTAACACAGTGAATGAACTCAGGAAGTTACTGATATTGGTTTTGTAATGTAATTTGAATTACAGTTCTTTTAAAACAATTGCTCTGTATAAAAAGATTTTTGCTAATAGGCTATACATCCTGATTGAGTGCTACATCATTTCTTCCACAGCTGTTTCTTCTTCCATATCCTTAGAAACCTCTCATTTTTATTTCCAAGTGAAGGCATCAACTTTCCTATACTTGTCTCAGTTTTCATAAGGAAGGACCCATCATTATCTCAGTGACTGCCCATATATACTAATGTAGGCCTGTAGCTAGGGATGTGTTTGGTGTCTGTACTGAGAAGGAATGGTGGCATAAGGAAGGTTCTGCTGGGGTTACATCTCAACCATATCAGAAGATCTCCATAGTTTTACTCCTTTTAAGCTTGATGTTTGTCCTGATAAGTGATATCATGCATGCTGGCATGCTTAAAGCATATCCTCCATTGTATGTGCAGACTTAACCCCAGCTTTTTTTTTTTTTTTCTATACAGAATCACACAATCAAAAAATCAGTGAGTTTGGAAGGAACCTCTGAAGATCATCTAGTTCACCACCACCTCCCTGTTCAAAGCAGGGTCAGCTACTGTAGGTTGCCCAGGAAAATGACCAGTTGAGTTTTGAACATCTGCCAGGATGGAAACTCAGTAACCCCTCTGGGGAACCCATGCAAGTGTCCAGTCATCCTTACAATAAAAACGTTTCTTCCTATGTTTAAATGCTATTATCTTTACCTCAGTTTGTGCCTTCTGCCTCTTGGCATGTCCCTAGGCACCACTAAGAAGAATCTGGCTTCATCTTTACTTCACCATATCAGATATTTATACATGAGGATAAGATCNAATCACACAATCATATAATGGGTGAGTTTGGAAGGAACCTCTGAAGATCATCTAGTTCACCATCACCTCCCTGTTCAAAGCAGGGTCAGCTACTGTAGGTTGCCCAGGAAAATGACCAGTTGAGTTTTGAACATCTGCCAGGATGGAAACTCAGTAACCCCTCTGGGCAACCCATGCAAGTGTCCAGTCATCCTTACAATAAAAACGTTTCTTCCTATGTTTAAATGCTATTATCTTTACCTCAGTTTGTGCCTTCTGCCTCTTGGCATGTCCCTATGCACCACTAAGAAGAATCTGGCTTCATCTTTACTCCACCATATCAGATATTTATACATGAGGATAAGATGCCCCTGAGTCTTCTCCTAAACAATCCCATCTTTCAGCCCCCACAAGTGGCATTTCTCTGTCTTGAATTTATGAGATTTCTTTCTGGACAACTCTCTGGTCTACTGAAGTCCCACTATATGGCACAAAACCATCAGCTATATTTACTAACTATGCAATAACTAAATCAGTAATAATGAAGGGAGTAGGAAGGAACTTTGATGGGTCCATAGGAGACAATTTATGCCATAGCAGATTTCTGCATCACTTCCAGGATAATGAAAGAGTCAGGAGTCCATGGGAACTGTATTTGCTTCCTTTCTGTTGGACGTAACCATTGTGGCAAGGATTGTGCTTCTGAGAGCTGGATTGCACATGGCCAGGGAGGAATGTGGGTCTTCAACTCCACATCTTTCTCTGGCTCTTAAGGCTCTGAAGTGCTGAGTAATATAGAAGTACAAAAGCAGCCATTCAGTTAGTGATGTGAGACATTCTGATAGCTGTTTCCTCCTCACCCAAGGGAGGTAGCAGGCCAGAGAGAATGTCCTGTTGCCATTGTTAGTATTTTGATTAGATAAGCCAGGACTTCCATCCACTAACCCAATTGCTTCCTTCTTGGGAAACCTGAAAATCACAGAATCATAGAACTATAGAATGGCTTAGGTTGGAAGAGACCTTGAAGATCATCTAGTTCCAAGCCCCCTGCCATGAGCAGGGACAAATCCTCCTAGACCATGTTACTTGTGCCTTTTTTCCAGCAGCTGTAAGAAAACATTCTTTCTCAGAGGCTGTTCAGCTGCACAAGTGTGCACCCTTTGAAAAAACAAGAAGTCTGATGTCACAGGTGAATAAGCTTTTTGCAGCCAGAGTTTTAGATTATGATGTGCTAAAAATACACTAATGTTTAATCCTGTACCTCATTAACTCACAGCATAGGTGATGAATCAGCCCAACAGTATCAGGAACTCCTGTATCAGTTAGCCTTTGTGTAAGCTGAACTGTCTGGCTACCCAGACACTACAAATACTCTTTGCATGCTCTGATTTTTTAACATTAATTTGTGTGTGCAATTTGAGACAAAGTAAGCTCATACGCATATAAACAAAGATCACTGTCAAGAGGTCTCATTGGTGTTTCTTTGTGTTCCTGCTTTTCTCACAAAGTTCCCCTGTGCTCCTCTCCCTCCTGCTAGGTGTGGCAGCAGAGATGTGCTGCTTCTGAAGAGGTTGGGTGGAAGCACAGCAAGTTGAGACAACAGCAGTTTAACTTCCCTTAGGAGATGCCTTTTAAACTCTCTAAACAATAATTTTGAGAGACAACACTTTCACCTCAGCTTTTCTTATTTCCCACACTCAAAAAAAGCTTATGTTTAAGAAATGAGCCCTTAGCAAGCTGAGTAGTTCATCAGTATGCGAGACAAACACCAGTATAATTATGGAACAATGAAAAAACCACCCTATTTTGACTAAAAAGCAGAATCTTGGAAACTTTCATGTATCTCATCTCACTGTTTTACAGAGAAGAGTGTGATAATATGGCTGGAATTAGATTTTTGTACTTACATGCAGTTTCTTGCTGCCAAGTCTCTATGGACAAACTTTTTGCTTGCAAGGTATTTCATCCCTTTTGCAACCTGAAGACCAAATCCAATTAAATCTTTTACTGTTGGATTCTGTAAAATAGAAACATTTGTGATACAATGAATGCAGAAGCCCAAGGAGCAGACTGTATTTTTGCTGTGACTCCCAGTTTTTGACACACCTATCTTGCCACCAGAATGGTCAAGAGAAGTTGGTGCTTGTAGTAAAACTGACTCCAGAAGAGTAGACTTTGCAGCATTATCTGGGCTGGGAAGTGAAACAGTGCGCTGAAACCTCAGCATCACAGCTGATACACAAAATTCACATTTGTGAACCTAGAATAATAGTATGTAATTCAGTTATGTTGCTGTGAAGTTGGAGCTCATCAGCTGGAAATGACCAAGAAAGGACAGAGTGCTAGTTGAGGCAAAATAGGTGCAAACTATGATCAGTATGGTGCCTTGGAAAAAGGCAAAGGAGACCTTAGCAGTTACCAGAGGGAGGTTTTCCACAGATGAGTAATTCTTTCTGTTGGTCTACAAAGCATGAGTTAGACCTTACTGAAAATGTTAAATACAGAAATAATTAGAAACTGTAATTCTTTTATGTAACAGCATGAGTTGTTATGTAAAAGTAAGGTCCCACACGTTTTTGTGTTGTGGACATTGCTCCGTATAATTTTCTTCTGTGGAACAATCCCGTTCAACAGTAGTGTTATTCAATCTATTTCAGGAAGGACTAAACAGAGACAAGGTCCCTGGTGTTTGTAGAACAAAACAAGCTCAAAAGCAAAGAGGTAAGCTTGCAGTATCTGAGGCAAGACCTGTGGTCTCACACTTGAGAGAAAGCAGTGAGGCATGTTTGAGAAACCTGCAGTCTTTCAATGAAAATGGGTAAAATCTCTGATAAGAGAGTAGCCATAGTTTGTACATATTTACTGTTTTTCCTCTCTTAAGATAAGAAGAAAAAATATTGATAATAATAGGAATGTGTCTCTTGCTGGACATGAATATCCCTTACCTAGGAGCTGGAGGAGCAGATGGTGATGACTGGCACAGCTGTGCTGAAGTCAACAGAGATATGCCAGTTTAAACCAGCAGATGGTTGGGCCCCTTGACTTAGATCTCATAAACACATTTGTTTATGAAGAGGCTTATGGATGGGAAATGAGAAATACTTATTGCTGATAATTTCTGGGAAACATTTGAGAGAGGAATTTGAGGGGGAAGGGAAGGAGTGGCAGCACTGTGGTTGGGCTTGGTGCCAGCCTAAGCCAGTGCTGAAGGTTAAGGTGTAGTAACAGCAGCAAGTTATAGCCGTAAAGTAATTATCAGAGCTTATAACCTGTGGTGTTTGAGCAGGGTGTGGCTAGACTTGCAATACCATTTGGTAGACCTCACTATGTACTTACATGAGTCTCATTCCTAATGAAGTTTCGAAGATCTCCGTGTTTCATGTATGGAAGAACGACTAAAGGGGATCCTTCATCAGGCAAACAGATTCCCAGGAGTGACAGAACATTGGGATGAGTGAAATCTTTCATTATTATTCCTTCTTTCAGAAACTGCGCTACTTCTTCCAGGTCTGTAATCCCTGATAAATCCAGTAATAAAATGAATTAATTAAAAGAAACCCAAACAAGCTATAGTTCATTTCTGTACAGCATGTCATCGCACAACAAAGTAATAATGAGAAGATACAAACATGATTTCCACCTCCCACATTACGACTAGGTTATGATCACTGGTTTTCTTACAATGACTGAATACACTTCGTTGGTGATTTTAATCCTATTTCTCCTTTCTTATCATGAATTATTTAGAATTGACTAACAACACTTGAGTAGAGCCTTTAATAAATATTGTCATAGTCTCTTCCTGTTTTTCCAGCAGCTTTGGCTGCTCTTTAGGAATTTAACTCCCAAACCCAAATCTTCAGTAGTCAGTAGAATAAAAAATTACACTGCCTTTCCCTTATTTTCCTATGTCCTTTTCTTTGTAGAGGAAATATATGGGCTTTTCATTTGGTACACAAATATATACTAATGCCTTGTGGTAATCTAATGTCATTGGAATTGCTCTAGAGACGAATTTGATCCAGCTGCAACTAAGAATCTTTATTTGTGAAAGTGCACTCCACTGTACTTAATTAGTTCACCCTGTTTTTCTTTGGAATGATGGTAATGTCTCACTATTAAACATGTAACTCACTATTCAGTGACTTCACAGCACAATGAATTTTCCTGCCATCATTATCTAGCAATGTCCCATGGTACACACACCCAAAATGTCCTGTGGAAAAAAAAAAAGAAAGATTAGCTTTAATAAGTAAAATTAGCTTTCTGATATTTTCCACTGGCTAACAATTATACTTTAAGACAGTGATCACACTCCATTTCTGTCCCATACCCAACACTAGTAACACATACTTTATAACTAATGCGTAAAACAATCATTACATAAAACTGTCACTACATAAAATAAAAAATCTATTTGCCGCATAATTGTTATTTCTTGACCTAGATGGAAAATATAAATAATGACAAGGCTGGTGTCACAATTGCTTCATATTCTTGTAATGATTATGAACACAAAAAACAACTCAGCCAATCACCACTGTGTTCTCGTTAGCTACATGTTAAAGGAGGGCACTGGAAGGCACAGGGAAGCAATTAGAGGGACCTGATGTGACCACTGACTCAGTGGTTCCCAGCGGTTTGCAAGCTGATGCCAGCTGGTCCACAGGACTGCATAGCCTCGATGCATCTTCAGGGAAGTTGCATAAGGAGCATCACTGTGGTTTTACAGTCTCCCAGGTGTTGCTATTCCATGGAAAACATTGAGTGTTAAAATGTTGAGTGGTGTATTGACCATGAAAGGTTTGTGAATCACTGTGCCAATCACAAACTGACAACATCACTAGGTGGTAGTTTATGGTCTATGTTGTGGCCTAGTTCCTACTGCAAAACATCTCTAAAAGATGATGAGTGAAATTAGCCTTCTCAGGGATGGCCTAAGCAGTGAAATAAACTGCCTGTGACACAGAAGTCCTTCCTGATTCTGTGCTTTCTTGTCAAGCAAATGGGATAGCCTGTAAAGTGGGGAAACCTACTAGGAGAGAAGTCAGGTTAAACTGTTTAAAAAACAGAACATTATATTCCAGGCATGTGAATTTATTTATCCAAATCATATGCGCACGTAATGGTGACTTTCCTTCATAGATGTACTGTTTACTGGGTACTTAAAAAATATTAGTATTTGCAGTTAGAAAGCAAAATATTTTTTGCCAAGTGTGAATTCTGCAGAGAGAACAAGACTACCTGATTAATTCTACTAGGTTCCAGTCATAAGTGCTGGTCAAAGCCGAGTTGGCTTTGATTTTGGCTTGGGTTAAAATTAATATGAAGTTTGTTTTATAAAAGCAACTAAAATCCCATCAGACCACAGATTGTTTGGAGCCTGGGCACAAATCCTAAAGCTTGGATCGGGTGTGTCTGAAATATTTTTGGGTTTGGCCCATTTCTAGATATAGAGGAGAAAATTAAACAAGGTTAATTATATTGGTGTCATTCCTGATATTTTTCAACATTTTAAAAAATAGGAAATTACTTGGCCTTTTCTGAAACAAGAAAGAAAAGAAAAAGGCCCACCCTTGCTTTGGGGATGATGAGTGTGTGTAATACATGGAAGGGAAACACACTGACTGCTTGATTTGTGGCTACTTTCCTGCAGAAGAGGCATTAGCAATATCATTTATAGCCAATTTTTTGTCAGTATTCTGATACTCAACAAGAGACCTTTCATGCATGATCTGCAGAAGTACTGAAAATCCGGTTTCTACTTGATACTCAATAGTACAGTTTAATAAAAGCCAGTAAAAGATATACAGGCTTGGGTTGTGAAAGAAGAAGGAAACCTGCTTACAGAGATGTAGAGGAAAAGGGGTGATGGTAGCAAGTCAGAAAAATAAGGGCCTCGCTGTATCAGGGACAAAAATAAGGGGAAGTGAATCAGAAGCTACACATTATTGCAGCTGTGATGACAGAGGAATGAGGGAGAATTGAAAGCCACTGGAGGGTGGAAACAAAGAGGGAATTCCTCAGAGCTGGGGGAAACTTGTGGAGGGAAAAGAGGTGTATGCATTCCACCTGGCCCACGGAGACTTTTCACTGAACACAGTAGTGACTGCAGGAGGTTTCAGTATCATGTAGCAATCCTGACAGCTATCAGGCTCTGAGCTCAATATTGCTGGTGCCCCTGCCTCAGCCTCATCTGCTATTTAGGCATGTGCCTTAAGCTTGTGCAATACTCTGTGGCAACCTCACTCCTGCTCCATAGCCTTGTGGAATAGAAGACCCTGCCTGAGATTTTTCATCACTCAGAGAAGGGTGAGAGTGAGGCAGCTGATGGGGAATCAGCAAGACTCTGCGTTCAAAGAGGCCGTGTTAACTGGCAGACTCCTTCCTCCCTCTGGTGTCTTCTCCAACTGAACAAACGTGCAACCCTTCATCTGACTTGAAAGCAGAGCCCTTTGGATCCCTCCTTGATTTAATGCATAGGATGCAGTGCCGTATGAGTAAAAAGCTTGAAAAACCTCTGTGTAGACACCTTATTCAGAACAGTTTATAATGAATGTGTATGCAAAAAGAACAGCAGTTTACAAGGCAATAGTTGTGGTACCTACCTCTTCCTATTACTTCACTGAAATGCACAATCAGGCTGTCAGCACCAATAACCACATGCTGCACTTCTTTGACTAGGTCAGGGTTTAAGGCACTGATGTCAATGTGGACAGTAGTTTGGAGAAGTGGACTTGCTAAATCTGAGTCCCCGCTGGACAGAATTGGGGAGAGGTCAGAGTGAGGATACTGGGCAGGTCTGCACGATCCATTCTGAGACATACTTGGAAACTGGTCTGCAATATGAACAGAAACTGTTATGATCCTTGTAGACTTCTCCTTGGAGAATGAAGGCTTTTATTTCATTAGTGAGCAAGGTTTGAGTTTATCAGTTTGGGAAAGGCTTGGCTTTGCAGAAGTTTTGGTCACAAAGGGAAAATGAAAATATGCCTTGCTAATCTGCCAGACTCCAGGAAAACTGTGTCACCAGAAACTTATGCTTGTCTCAGGTCTACTTTTATGAAAGCAAATGGCAAAACTTTTCTGAGGAAATGTAAGGAAGCCTGGTCACATCTTGCCAAATGTAGTTAAAGCATTTCTAGTAACTGGGAGTAACAAGAATTAAATGGAAAAATGACAGCAGAATAAGAGGAGGAAGCAGGGAACAATTAAAAACATGAAACCTTTTATTATTGTCATGTTCTAATTTGGTAGGTAACTTCACATTTCATGAAGGTTTCCAAACTGCTGGTGACTAGCTATATTTATCCAATGGTAAATATTCAACCAGGGAAATGCCTAGAGGTGATTCATATCCTGTAACTGCTGAAGATAATACAGTTGGTGCTACTCATGAAAATAACATGAGCCAGCCGATTTAAAATAGTAGAAATTAAAATGTTTCAGTCAAGCCAGGAGTGTTTATTTGAGAATTTTTTTTTTTGTCAACAGCATATTGTTCAGGTATTTTAAATAGTTGTTGCTTGAAAGGATTTTTCCTTATATTTGCTGTAATAAAATCAAGGACTAAGTTTAATTTACACCAATTTCAATTTGGAATGATTCCAGTGGAGTAAATGAGCAGAATTTAGCCCAAGGGTGAAAAGAAAAAAAAGGGAATAAATTTAACAAAAGAAATTATCAGATATTTTATCACAAAGTGTAAAAGATGTTGAACAGACATGTTTTATATATTTACGTATAAAACCTGGTAAGTTTTCATATAGCGCTCTTATCATGCTTGGTGCTGAGAAAAACTGAGTACTGCTCTATCTAGAAGCAAATCCACTAACTTTTACATTCACAAAGACAGTTTATGTTACCAAGGGCAACTACCTACTTAATAATCATGGTAAAATATAAACTAATTTTTACAGGTGCTACATGTAAACTTGCATGTTTTCTAATGCTCCTGTCCTTTTATTCTTTGATGCTAATTGAACATTCCTATGGGAACGTTATGTGAACACTGCTGCTTCTTTGGTACCCTCTCTGCCATGCTTTGTCAGTACAGAGTGATCCCAGGACCACTGCAGATTTACCTTCCACCAAGGTTCTTTGTGTAGTTTTGTCTCATGTACCACTTTGCCTCCTAACCAGTGGCACAGGCTTCCCTTTTCCTTTGGGAATCTTTCAATTAAGAAACTTCCTGTGCGAGCTGGCAACATCAATTAAAGAATCATAAAGGAAGCTGGGAATGGGCCTGGCTCTCAAACAGCTCTGCTGTTGGGGATTACAAACATGGAATAAGGACTTGGACTGATTTCTATTGGGTTGTATATGGCAGCACCTGAAACAGCATAAGACTATGACTATACCAAGACAAAGAAATACTTGTGATATCTCAAATATCACAATTTGTTAACTCCTAATACTTGAAGACTTTACTGATCATCACAGAGCATGGGCTCCACACATCTTAAAGGACATGTTCAGCCTAAAGTGGTACGATAAGCATAGCAGAGTGCTTTTCAGGAGAATATCCACTCTAAAATGGTGTCATAAGGCACAAAAATGTATTCTGCATAGGGTTTTTCTTCCCTCATGCCCACCATCCTGAAAGTGAACAGTGTGTTTTCTGACCCTGACATCCCAGCACACATGGACTTCCACTTGATCTGTCACAGTTTTCACGTATTTTTAGTGTAATTTTAAAAAATGAACGTTTCTGCACCATACAACATTCCTTTTCATAGGAAATGCATGAACACACAAAAGAATATAATTTTATAAAACTTCATTGTCCCACATTGGGCTGACAGAACTACTTTGTGATGACTGCATGAAATCACTGAGATATACTAAACTTACAACCACTTGATACTATCCTTAAAAATCAAATTTTCAGAGTGAATTGGTGTATTGGTGTGATGAACCTCTTGATAAGTCAAAATCATTCTATCCACCAGCTCCTAGCTAACTGTGGAGCATACTGACAGTGATTTTTACTAGCAGTATTTTAAATATTCCTCCAACCTGAGTAAAAATAAAAATCCTTCACATAGTAATCTTGGGAAGCACCTGAGAGGCTCAGTTAAAACAAAAAAAAACCTGTGAGCCTGTGGAAGTCCTGCAAAATGAAGACATAGACAAACCAAAAGAAAAGGTAAAATTAAGATAGCGATCAAAATAGCTATAGTCTGAAAACATGAAAAGCAAGATGTGTAAAATGGCATCATCCATACAGAGGCATACCTTCTAGAAAAGTTGATCTGTAGTCTACAGATTCGCTTGAAACCATTTCTGTCGTTGGACTTACACTCCTTGCGCTCACCAGCCTGTCCAGGTGAGGAGTGTGCACTCTGCCATCATAGCGCACTAGGTCGCTTCCCAGATCTGAAGAGGGAGGAGGAAGAAATATTGGAAACCCCATGTTTACTGTGTTTACTGCCTACATTCCGTTAGGTATTTGTTTAAGATTAAGGTGTTCTGCTCTGCTGAGAAGAGGGCCCAACTGTTGTTGAGGCAAAAGGGTGCAGGGCCTAAACTTCACCTACTTGAACAGCACAAGAACCTCTACAATTTGTGTTAAAGCCCTGCTCTTGGCCACTATGGAAGACACAAGAGATCTTTGAAGCCTCTGGGGCCATCCGCATGATCTAACTGTGATCAAGACCTGGTTATATACTAGCTCCCCTCCTCCTTCCTGCTTGCATAGTGTAGTGGTTCCCAATG
Source organism: Piaya cayana (assembly GCA_013389865.1). Taxonomy (NCBI): domain Eukaryota; kingdom Metazoa; phylum Chordata; class Aves; order Cuculiformes; family Coccyzidae; genus Piaya; species Piaya cayana. Next base: position 255,347 of record WAAB01023064.1, read on the forward strand.
GAAGGAAACCCAGACACAGAAGCCAGAAAGGACGCATGCTCTGACTAGGTCAAGCAGGAGACCAGGATATCACAATGCTCCATCTTGCACAACCTAGGCACAGCCTAGAGGACTACATGGCAACTGGGTAACGTTGAAGTGCTCATGATTCCATGCATGTCTTTTCCTCTCTCTTCCAAGGCTGACTGGGGAACAGAAATTACTAAGTTTTCTTAATAGCTCAGAGTTCCTCCAAAATCTTTCTCCTTTAGGCACAGAGCAGCCCTTCACCCAGCTCAGGCAAGAGCCAAGGGCTGAAATGCAAGTAAACATTGGATTGTGAAACGTCTGCTGACAGGTTACAACAGGGCATTGCATGGCAGTTGAGCCAAGCACAAATTGATGCCAGTTTTTAAAGATGTATATATAAGATATAAGATATAATAATGGAATTATTTGATGGAATTGACTATGATGGACCTTTAATTTGTTTCTTCTTCCTTCTCCAGAGGAAAAACACCAAAAAGATCAAAATTAAAACTGATGTTGAAACAACTCCAGCAATTAATCCAGTGAAATTCTGTTCTTGTCGGATCAGCACTTTTCCAATAACTGTTGACAAAACTTCTTGCTTCCACTAAAAAAAAAAAAAAGAAAAAAAACCTGTGATTTTTTCAAAAGACAAGATGTAGATTATTAGTACTAAAGTATGAGCTGATATGTTCCATATGTATTAAATCTTGATTTCGTGTTGCTGAACTGCTATAAGACATTGGGAGTGGAGAAATTATTACATTGGTGTATGCACAAGCAGTTCTACATTTTTATGACTCATTACATGCCTTCAAGTGCTCTGGTAGTGACACAGCTACGTCTGTGCTACACCACACACATGCATTCACACACACACACTCTGGATAACAGGGTCCCACTGTTACCAGATGTTAATTCAGAATGCTATATTCATATTTTTACTCAAGTGGTGCAGGGAAATGTATGGGCCCATCAATATCCAGACTGACACGTATGTTAAAAAGAACTAGTCCAAATATCATTAATATGTGCCTTTCTGGCATAAATAAGCCATAACATCAAACTCTCTGTTGACAGCATGCCTGCATTTTAGTTCCCAAGGTCACGTGAGCCTGTCCCTTGCCAGCTTCCAGTTTGTGGACAGTTTAAAGAAACAAAACAAAGCAAAAAAAACCAATTCCAAAAATCAACAACCAAACAAACACCAAACAGCTAACAGGGAAAAACTGTTCTAGGTCACACGGCACTAGCTCAGTCAGTTGGAATGCATTTAGCCATCTTTTCTCTTCCTCCTGTGGAATTCATTCCTCTGGGTACTGTAATGATGGATTTGCCCGTCAAAAGAGCAAATTTTCTTCTTCACTGGGCAGACTGCAATTTCTGAGGCTCCTTGCCAGTAAACAGGCAGAAACCTTATTTAACCCCTTTATGTTGTGTTCTTTTCTACGTATAAAATACATATCGTGCACATCTCTTTCTGAGAGGCTAAGGAAATATCACACAGTGGAACTGATCAAATATAGCACCAGTCCTGGTTGCAAATGTAAAATATGAACAAGTATAGAATGCTGCATATGCACAAGTATTGTATGAAACCAGGCACTTACAGGTCTGGGAAACAGATTTGCCAAAAGGAGACCTGCATATAACTTTATAGCTTGCTTGAAACATCAAAAAAAAAAATTAATTTGTACTTCTCAAAGTAAATTAATATTTAAAAAATATTTACTGTATTAATAAATCAAATTAGCTATTACTATTTACTTAGACTGCAGGACCCCATAGGAATACCATTCATGGCCTAGGAGCCTATTGAGATGAATGCCATAAAGACAGAAAAAATAGATAGTCACCATTCCAAAGGGCCTACATGGACTGTGGTCCTAGTCACACTTACATGACTGGCAGTTTCCACTGTTCTCAGTGAATCACAGTCCATGATGATCAGATTTCATAGTTTAAAGGTAATCCCCTTCCACTGTGATTATTCTGGTTTTATATTTTAAAAAATACAAAGATACTGAAAGATTTGTGTCTTTTTCTATGAATCAGTAGGTCAAAACTGTCTACAATTTAAATTTGCAGTAGCACTCTGAATGACTACTGAAACCACCTCTAGAACAGTAATTTTAGAACTCAAACGTTTCTCCTAAATGTCTGCATCTTACAAAAATAATTGAAATGAAATTAAAAAACAGTGGAAAAAAATATTTCAGATAGGGTTTGTTCCTCTTGACTGCAGCATATTTTTTTTTCTGAAAAAAAGGACTTGTGAGCTCCAAAGCAAACATACTCCATTATAGCTTCCCATTCTTCCCCATATATATCCTCTTGTGTTTGGATTAATAACTGTCATTTTATTCCTGTCTTAGTTTAGGTCCTGCTTTGTGCCATGGCTCCAGAAAGTCTACAAACAGGTAATAACAACAATGCTGATAATATTTCTTTAAAAATAGTCGATACTATTTGAATTTCCACCCCAAACAAACAGGGATTAAGATATCTCTGTAAACACAGGCTTATACTTAAATGTAAAATTTATACGTTCAATAGTGACATTGGGAATGATAATAAAAATGGCATTAATATCTCATGTGTGGTTTAGCTGCCTCACCTCTATATTTAGCTCACTGCTGGATTTCAGGAGATCACTAGGAACTGTACACAGAATTGATTCCGACTGCAGGAGGAGATTTTCACAGCTTTTATTTCCAACTTTTAGCACCTCTCCTTTAACAGCTTCTGAATCAATATAATTTCCCTTGGAAAAAAAGAAAATCAATGCTATATTACATAATCATCTTGTAAAAGTTAAGAAGTCCTTTCATTACCTTGGAAAATGTTTATAATGGAAAACCAATTGTGAAATAGAAGACCAATGCAAATTTACATTGCCCTGTCAATACGCATGTAACAGGTTTCTTCATATAAATGAGAGTTTTTAACAGACAGGCCAGAAAGGGTGAAGGAATCTTCCCTAATATCCGATCCAATGATCCAATCCCTGATGCCATTTGAGGCCATTTCATCCTGTCACTTGTGGCAGAAGAGAATGACGCCAACCTTCTTTCAGGTAGCTGTAGAGAGCAATGACATCTCCCCTCAGCATCCCATTTTCCAGGTGGAACAATCCCAGTTCCCTCAGCCATTCCCCATAAGACTTGTGCTCCAGATCCTCTGCTGGTTTCATTGCCCTTCTCTGGACACGCTCCAGCAGCAAAATGTCTTTCTTGTAGCGAGGGGCCCAAAACTGAACACAGTATTCAAAGTGCGGCCTCACCAGTGCCAAGTACAGTGAGACAATCACTTCCCTAGTCCTGATGGCCATGCTATTTCTGATACAAGCCAGGATGCTACTGGCCTTCTGAGACACCTGAGCACAATTCTGTTGGTCCTGTTTAGATTTTTGCCTGATTTGCACAAGAAAGGAAGCATTATGTGACTGTTGTTTAAACAAATCTGGCATTATATGATCCACAAACTAAAGGTGTCTCAAACAGTTTGATTTGCAGGTGGCTATGGTAGCAGGAGTAAAGCTTTCCAAACGAGAAATATAATTATAATCATAAAAATGCACAAATCTGTTAAAAATCACATAACACAGACCAAAGAGGAACAAGCCCTGGTAAAGATGACAGCCTGAAAAGTGTGCTCCCTCCTCAGAAAACTTGCGTTCACATTGCAGACTTGGATGAAATATTATTCCTTCTGGTATTGTGACAGTAGTGTCCAAAGGCCAAGTTCAGGATCTTTTGTGCTAGAAATGCAATAGGATTTAAGAAGCTGCCCAACCCCATGTACAGCCCAGTTTAAGATTAAAGAACTGGCATATTAAGCAGGAGTATAAGAGAAAAGTGAGGATGGGAGTAACACCAAGACAGGCTGTTTACATGGGCTGGGTCTAGGAGTTTCTCACAAGAAGGGTGGAAGGCGTCGTGCCTGACACTGCTACAAAGCCAGTCTGAAGGGCAAAAACCCCCTTACTTTGGAGTATGTTTTGTGTCTTCTGCAGAATCAGACTGAGCCCTGGCAATATGTTAATAAAAATATAGTAGAGACAGTTTAACATCCTCTTTTGACTGGCAAAGTCACAGCTCAGGAGTGCTTTTTAATTGCCGCTCAAAAATGTCCATTTTGCGCTCTATCTACTTGGAGCCATTCTGTTTGGTGTTAATTAAGTAAATATTCAATGTTTATTGCTCATTAGCATGGAGGCATGCTGTAGATAGTGAGCCATTCATGTTTAGATCTTTCCTTTGAATGATAGACCTCAAAAGACTTGAATGGGGGTCTTCCATCTCCAGGATCAATATACTACCCTGGAGACTGTGGGTGAGTGGCCTCTTTTTTCCCAAAGGAAAAAGAAAAATAATGCTGATGTTTCCTAAAGTAGTCCTTAACCAGCTATAATGAAGACAGAAGGTTTTACTTATAATGATTACAGTTATATGACATTTAATATATTATAGTTTAAAATATACTCAGTATAATATCTCAATATATTAAGTGTTTCAAAACTCTTACAGCAGTGGTTTTGCTCTTCTAGGGACCACAGAATGTGCCTATGATTTTAAGAAAAGGAGGAAACTTACTCCTCTGAGAACTAAGAAACAATATTTTTTATTTTAAAATATGTGTTGCCCCCTTCTTGCTGACCAATGCCCTTGCACGCAAGCTGGGGAAGCTAGTTACTAGATTAACTTTTGCAAATCAATCTGATAGACCAACTACCTCACAACTTTAAAGAGATGGGAATAATTTGGGTGAAAGCCCAGAAGCAGTAAAGGCCATAAACCAAGGTGTGCAAGTTTTGAGACTGTTGTCAGAAGAATTTTTGCAGTTCCTAAGCAGAGCAGGTTCACTTAGGAAGAACAAGGAGTCACTGCAGCTGCAGAGCCTCCACTTCAACTTTCTCACTAATACCAAGGTTTCCATATTGCACTCAATTGGACCAGATATTGAAAGAAACAAAATTTTCTAAGCGAAGTGGAAGATTGAAAATAGAGTGACCTATAAAGAGACAAGAAGAATTCCTTTAGATTGTCTCTTAAAGAATACATTGTACTGGCTTAGGAACTGAGGAGGCAATTTGGTAAGATGTCCTACTTAGTTTCAGGGGTGATGTGCTAGAGGACAGCCAAGATCTCAGATTTGATGTATAACATGAAATGACAATTGTGCTACTTGTTTTGTTGTTGGTAAATTTATATTTATAAACACAACTTAGGTCACCTAGCAGCCCATTCTTAGGCCTTCTCTTCTCAGAGAGACCCACACTGGCTTGATGCATGAGCACAAGCTGTGACCAGACCAAGTTTCTGGGCAGACTGAGGAAGCTATTTCTTTCCTTATTTATTTGTTGGTAGGACACACTGGGCCCTGTCAGCAGGCCACCCTTCAGGTCTGGGTCAGTGACTCTTGCAGGAGGCAGTTTGTAGACTTTGTCCTCTTGAGCAGACCCGGGTCTTTGGTCATCCCCAAAAGCAAAACACCAGAATTTCTACTGCTCTGAGAGCTTTTCTGTTGTCAGGAGACAGGAGCACTTCTAAAGTGGTGTCTTCAAGGCGGTGAAGCAGAGAAGTGCCTCAAGCCACACTGCAATGACCCCTCTGACTGGTGCATGGTGGGCACTGAGAGACTTCAAAGAGCCACATACTTGGCAGAGGATGACACTGATGATGTGGGGCTTTGAAAGGCTTGACAGTGTGGAAGACAAAAGGGCTGGCACTGAAGACAAGAAGGGCTGGCATTCATGGCACACAGCGCCCTAACTGTATTTTAGATAGAAGACTTAGTGCTTTCTTGTGTGTAACATTTTCTTACAAAACCATCTTATGGTCATCAGGGGAAACCAAACAGAGCCTTTCAATTGGTACTCATTGTCATTTGATGAAAGCCAAATATGTCACACTAGATTAGTCTGATTGAAAAACTTCTGATAAAAGCTCCCTCCGCCCCTCTGAAACTAATTAAGAAAAGGATAAAAGAACTTTGGTTGGATAGAACAGACTGTTCACTGGAGCAACCTGCCATTTAATTTCATGCTGAGCTTGCTTAATTACTGCACAAAATATGACCACGAGGCATGTAAACTTGTGTGTGTGTATTTTTGAATGTGGGTACAGAGCTAGTGAAACGTGTTGCCAACATGGCTTGTAATGATCTTTTGGCTCCTGACTATAATTAATGAAAGTCGTCTCAGTGTTTTGGTACAAGAATGCCACTAATCCTAATTCTATTTAGAAGAAGATGTTAAATTGGTGCTTGTTCATGTTTTGTTGTAGGGGACCAGCTTTCACTAACATTGTTCTCCAGTTCATTGCCAGCAAATAATCAGGGCATGTCAGCAGACATCTGTGGTATATGCCATGACTATAGATGACAGCAGTATTACAAAATTGTGACTTTGGTCAGTTGTCAGTGGGACAGTCAGCCAGCCTTTCTCATCCGAATGGCTTCTTCCCAGCAATAAACAGCACTAAAGATTGCTCCTTAAGGGAGAAAAAAAAATCTTCAAGAGTAAAAGAAAAAAAGAGTAAAAAACCACCAAATTTTTAGCCTCAGTCCCTCAGAAGATTATGGAGCAAGAAGATTATGGAACAGCCAGCACTGTTGGTGGATTTTGCCTGGGCAGGTTGATTACCTTCTATGAGGAGATGACTGGCTCTGTAGATGAAAGGAGAGCACCAGACAATTAATAGTTTGATTTTAGCAAGGTTTGCAGTACTGTCTTCCCTAGCATGGAAAATAAATTGGGATGCAGTGAACTGGATGGATGGACCATAAAGTGGGTTAAAACCTGACTGGCCATCAGCTCAAAGGTTTGAAGTCTAACAAGTGGCATTCCTCAGTGTCTGATACTAGGACCAATACTTCTTAAAACCTTCATCAACAATTTGGACAAAGGGACAGGATGCACTGTCTTTGCACTTTCAGATGACATGAAACTTAGGAAAATGACAGAGATATTGGAGGGAAGCACCACTGCTTAGATTGACTGCAACAAGCTGGAGGAGTGGGCCAGCAGGAACCTCATAAATTCAACAAGGAGGATGCAAAATCCTGCACCTGGGGTGGAATAACCACATGCACTGGGACATACTAGGGATAACATGATAGAAAGACACTCTACAGAAAGGACTTGTGGTCCTCATGATGACACTAAGCTGGCTGGAAGTGTCGATCTGCTGGAGGGTAGGGAGGCTCTGCAAAGGGATCTGAACAGGCTGGACCGCCTGGCAGAGTCCAATGGCATGAGGTTTAACACGGCCAAATGCCGGGTCCTGCACTTGGGGCACAACAACCCTGTGCAGTGCTACAGACTGGGAAAAGTCTCACTAGAAAGCTGTCTGGAGGAGAGGGACCTGGGAGTGTTGGTTGACAGCGACTGAACATGAGCCAGCAGTGTGCCCAGGTGACCAAGAAGGCCAATGGCATCCTGGCTTGTATC